>JAOUZG010001186.1:159101-193060 GCA_026289955.1 Argiope argentata
CACACACACACACACACACACACACACACACACACACACACACACACATTTATTTATTAAGTATAAACCACGACCTACGTAATATATAATGTATTACGTAGGTCGCGATATAACTGTGAAATAACAGTGACATAACAGATTAACATTTTTCTACAATAATAAAATCTGGAGATATATACAAACAATATAGGAAAATGGCAGTCAATTGTTTTGTTAAAGTATCTTTAAGAATTGATATAATAATTTTAAAATCGAGAAAAAGCTTATTTAGAATCTTTTGGAGCACCTGGATTTATATTATCTATAAATTATGCTATCGAAACGAAGTAAAAATTATACGGAGTTGAGCAGCACACAATTAGTTTGAAATATACAGCAACAGCGATAACTTTACATTTATCAAATAAGTTCGAAATTACTCATTGCAGGATGCTGCAATCTGAACTGAAGAGGCTGGGTACTGAATTGAAGATATTTTTCTTTCATAGCGTCGTTGGTACTTTTTAAGGTCGTTGTTTATGCAAAAGGTATTATAGTTATTTTTTGTTCGGGGGGGGGAATATAGTTTTTTTATTTGAATTTAGTTGGTCTGATATTTTTTGAAATTTTTAATCTTTTTTTAGTGTGTTAATATTGTAATAGTCAGATAACTAATTGTTTGTTAAAAAAAAGAAGTCAGTTTCTGCTAAACAATCATACATCTCTGAAGTAGTATCATTATAAAACGTAGAAATAGAAGGCAAATGATATCAAATTGCCTCCTCCTTGGTCAGAGTTATATATTTATCTGAATAAATAACATAAATCATTTTTTGGTCTTTGAATTGTCTTCTATGTCTAGCCCCAAAGCATCCATGTTCTTTTTACCTCACGCTGATTTTGCGCCTTTAATCGTATGAATCTTGCTTTTGATGTGATTTTTTCTATGCATATTTTTATCTTGCTTTTTATACTGTTCTTATGATCTTGCCATATTCATTTAACTTTTTTACAGGCTTGGTATTTTGAAGGCATATGAGACAATTTTTATGATTTTTCTGCCTCTTTCATAGTGCATCCTATTTTATTGCAATAAGCATTTATTTTTGAAACTATTTTGCTGAATTTAACTGCATTATTTTATGTATTATAACATAAAATAAAAATTTAGTTATTATCAGAATTGTATTGCCATCTTTTAAAAAATCTTTATCTTTTCCGTCTTCTAAATGACAGTTAAACTGCGCTTAATGCTATTGGTTGAGAGAGATTTGTTTAGTAGGCGCTGGTGCTGTGTATTTCTGTCACTGTTTGTTTGTTAGTAACTCTTAAAAGCGCTGAGGTTGTTTGACGCCGTGTGGTCACTGTGTTATAAAATCTTGAAAGCTATATATGTAAAGATTGTGAATTAAGAAATGTGTGTGTAGGAGATAAAACGCTAGACGTTTGGAATTGCTATCTCAGGTAATTAATTTGCTTATTTTTTTTTATTATTATTAGTCAATAATAGACAAATCGGTATGTTTTTTCACGACTACTTTAATATTATTAACTTTTCTAAAAAATTTATAATATCGGTTGCTATCAAAAGCTAAAATAATTTGCTTAAGTTTTCCGATCATGCAGATTTGATACATGCAGTTATAAATAATTATATTGTAGCATGCTTTATCGCTTTGATACATGCTTCTGACAGCTTTACGGAAAGCGTCATTTTTTGAACTGACTTTTCTGTTCGAATACAATTTAAAGTGCCAGGTTTTCCTAAAAATTATGTACTTCCAATTTTTCATCTAAATTTTTATGTATAATCCTGCAATTTATTTCAGATGTTTTTAAACATCTGTTTCTGCAACGGGCTTTCAGTTCTCAAGTGTTATTTATTTTTAGTTCAAGAATGCTTTTCAATACTATATCGTTGATCCTAAGCGATAATTTTTTTATTACTAATTTCAGTGTGAATGAAAATGTTTTTGAAAATTATAACTTGCAAACTAATCAAATAATCTATTAACCTTTAGAATCAAATAATATTTCAGAATTACTCTCATATTGCTTGAAAAAGTGAAGCATTTTAATGAAATTTTAATATATATATTAGGCTGTAACTTTCATTCTAGTTTATGGTTAAGAAAGTAAAACAATCCATACTTCTATTAAATTCATTTATGCCTTTAAACAAAAATTGCAAAATATCAAAGAGCTTCCTCGAGTTTTTATTTCTCATTTATATTTCCTTATTTTTTCTTTTAAATTAGAAAAAAAAAGTAGATGCACCTTGTGAATTATTTAAAAATTTACAACAAATAGAAATGTGAAGAAAATATAAGAGGCACTGTCTAAACTTAAAATTATGAATTTTTACTTGAATCTTTAGTTCTCTGCATTATTTTTCATTTTTTTCATCATAAATTTTTATTAATTTTTAAATTTTTTTCTACTTTATGGGTATTTTTGCAAACACACAGACAGGCATATATATATATATATATATATATATATATATATATATATAGCTTCAAAACCCTATTTCATTCAGTTTGAATTATTGATTTAAATACCTATAATAGTTTCTGATCTGAAATTAAAAATGAACAAATATATATAATTAAAAAAATATTGTTGGATTTTTTTAGTCATGAATTACAATTAAAATTAAGTTTACAAATAACATTTGGTTTATGATATAAATCTATTTAACTTCAAAGCATAATTAAGTTTTTTATTTGATTATATTATTTGTATTTGATAGATCAAACTTTCTGATATACAGAATTATAAGTTACCAATCTTTTTTGCTAATCTTTTTAAATTTTTCTGTTAAAAATTATCCTTTTAATTTACAAAAAATGTTTCTGTTGAAGTGAAAATTGAGTAATTAAACTAGATAATGACTTCATAATTCTTATATATCTACATTCAGTTTTGATTAAATGCATATATTTGCACTTATCTCATATGTTTATATGAAATTTTCTGACTATTTTTAATTTCAAAGTCATCTTATTAGCAACATATTGTTTTTTTATTGTTATTTTTTAAGTTCCTTTGAATAAATATTGGAAATTTTTTGTTTTGTTGTGTTATATTTAAAGTAGTATTTGAAATAAAATTTTCATTTCTTAACCGTTTGATTGCGGCAAAATACTTACCTTTATGGCAAGTGAAGCACAATAGTGCTTCGCCACACTCAAACAGTTAATCTGATTTTTTTTAAATCAGAGTGTCTTATTTCAGAATTATGTAACATTAATGAAACAGTTAAAATGGTCCATTTTGAGAAACATTTAACAGAAGTTTTAAATTTGATATATATTTGCCTCAAATAGCTTTCCAAGATTTTTATTGAAACCTTTCCTTCTCTTATTAAAAAAAAAAAAATGCTATTAGGAATAATATAATATATTTTAAAACACAAAGTATTACCCATTTTAGCTGCAACATTTTTTGTTTGTGTATTTTGGTTTTCTTATAAAATAAAATTTTTTGTATAGCTATTTTTCTTTAACCATTCATAGATCTTGTAATCATTTGTTGTTAAAAAATTATTCTTGTGCAATTAATTTAATTTGAAAATTATTAATTAAAATTGTGTTTTTTGCCAAAAAAGTGGAATAGAATGGTGTATGATAATTACATCCCCCTTCCCCAATCCTAACAGAAAGTGAAAACTGGGATTCTGATATTTTCTAGCTTAAATTAAGTAGCAGGTATCTTTTACCTGTAAAATGTTTTAAGTCATTATTATTTTCTTTTACTTATTATTTTGAATTTTCTAATTTTCAGTTGCATTAAAAGAAATCTGTATTTTTTCTTGAGTTAATAATTAGAAATTAAATATCGACTAGTTATAATGGATCTGTATTCAATCTAAAACTTTTATGATGAGCAACTCTAAAATTTTTTCTAGATTAAAATAAATTATATTTAGCTCAATTTTTAGAACTTTTGAGTAAAAAAAATATTTAAAATTTATTATATTTAAAAATATGATCATTCTGGTTCCATTGGAAATAGCATATTTGAGTTTTGTCAATATCCCACTTAAGAGAATGGTATACTTACTGTTAGTTTCAGTATTCTGAGACAAACATTTTTCAACGGCTCTATTTTACTGAGGGGTGACACATGTAGGGTTGTGCACCATTTGAAAAATTTCATTTTTTGTTCATTGTAAAAATTCCTCCTTTCATCTCTGACTTTTTCCCCCGAATTAAACTCATGCCAACACATATACAAAAACGCTTTAGAATTCCTTATCAAACAATAACTAGAAGGACTGTTAGCTTATAATTAGGATATAGCCTGCTAAAATATCTCTTAACAGATCCTTTCAGTCTTAACTTCTGAAAGCAATAACTATTTATTTTTTTCTTCTTTGCCATATTGTTTGGTTTTCAGAATGCTTGTATATAAAATTCAAAAAATGTATATAGAAATTACCATTAGCATTTTATTTATTTATTTATTTATTTTTGTATATAAAAAGTTTCTTTTTCTGTATTTTTCCTAATATGATAAAATCAGTCTTGCAGCATTTGTTTATGAAAGAGCTCTAATGTCCATGTTATTGACAGTGTAATATTGTTAGATTAGGTAGAAAAAGTTGAAATTATTAAACTTAAGGCCAGTGAAGATTTTGGTATAGAAATGTGAAAAATTTCATAAAAATTCTGCTGTAACTTGAAATTTATGAAAAAAAAAAACAATTTTAAAGCCTCATATTTTAAAAAAGGAGAAAAAATCAATTCTCTAGATTTACAAGTAGTTGAAAGAACATTTTTTACTTTGTGATATTCCTTTTGAAATTTATTTCATTATTATATAAATTCCATTTAAATCTCTTCACTTTTGATTACATTTTTAAGTCCATACCTACAATGTGAATTTATTTGGAGAATAATTTTTTAAATTAACATTTTGATAATCATTAAAACTTGTTGAAAATTTTCCATTTCATAGCTTTTCAAAAAGCTTTCTAAATATCTACTGCTCTTCCAATTAGTTTGATATTTTTCACAGTTATGGGGGAGGTTAGAACATCCCTCATAACTGTGTTCATAATCATATTTCTTTATGAAACCGGCTTAAGTTAAAATAATTTTTTTACTAGTATAATGTTAAATTAGAGATAACTAGCAAGAATACCTTGATCACATCTTCTATTGCTGTATTCATATCTAAAGAAGAAGAAAAAGAAATAAATAATGATTTAAAGTAAAATAATAAATTAGTAAAAATTAAAACCAACAGTTAAAAAAATCATTGATCGCATGTGTAAATCTCAAATTTGAAAGATAATGCACTTAGCTTGTACTTTTCCAGGCCATCTTACTTAAAAAAAAAACCCTTTTAACAGCATTTTAATAACCTCTTAATGAAATAAAAAAAACCCCACCAAATAAAAATAAATAAGGTTTTAAAACCTTATCCAGTTATTAAAAAGTTTTACTAGTTATAGCTATGTCCTATAAATTGCAAAATCATATTACCATTTCATTACTCTACAAAATAAATTCAGTGCTTGTATATTTTAATGAAATTTAAAATCAGATTATATTACTATGCCATCTTTCATTTTTTCAGAAAATTCTCATTTTATCTGCTTAAGCAAGCAAATGCACTGTAAACAAAAAGTAGCAATTATCAAAGAAAAAGCCCATTCAGTGTGGTAATATTTATTAGAAAACAAATAAAAATAAAATGTTTTTGATGAGTTAATAATAACATAAAAAATATTTATTTGGCTTATGATTGGGTCATATAATTATATCCAACTCTGAAATTGCAAGCTTCTGAATTATATTATATGTTTCATTAATACTGTTTAAGATAGTGCAATAATTTAGATCTTGTAATCCATTTTATTAATTAAAAAATGTTAAGATTCCCATATCATATTGATACTTTTTTATTTTATACCATTTACATAAACTTTCAAAATAAAACAAAGAAGAAGATGTATATTAACTTCCTGAATTGGATTTACTTTTATTTTACTAGTATGTCAAATTAAATAATATTTGTCGTGGTATGTTAAATAATAAATGAAGTTTTTAACTTACTTATTATCACATTTGTGTTCTTGGAACTCTTTTGGACTATGTTTATTTATTTGAAAATATAATACCTGTAGTGTAATTATTTAAAAAATATTTTCGGAAAAGTTTATTTCAGTCTTATCCTTTAATTCTGGTTTGTAAAAAAGAATGAACTTTCCTTTAACCTTGACAGATAAGTGAAGACATCTGGTCTTATCTTTCTAAGTTCCAGATTCGTTTATTGTGGAAATACAAAATGTTATGTCTATTTAAGTTATGTGTGAGTCATTTTATAAACTGTTGGAAAGCGGAAAAGACTAGAAATTCCTCTATTTTATTGTTGCAGTTAGTTGACTTTTAGTATGTTCTATGTTTATTTTACTGTCAAATTTAAAGGATTTTCGAATGATTTCAGTAATGTATATATCTTAACTATTAGCTGTCGTTATTTGACGTGAGTAATTTATACAAATGTACTTAATATTGACTTTGAGTGATCTTCCGTTTTCTTTTATTACTGCTAAGAAAGGGTAATGACATCAGTTCCAACAAACTTTTATTACATTCCTGTATTCCTAACGTAATTTTTACAAATGCTAATTGTATTTAATATTCTGCTGATCTTCTCTTTTCTTTTCAAAATTAATCCATGTATGCTTGTTAATGAGAAATGCGTCTTTCTAATTTATTAGCGTCTTCTCAGTTCTCTTATTATAACGCTACAGAATATATATATATATATATATATATATATATATATATATATATATAATATTGTACTTTTGAATGGTATTGTTTATAGCTCAATTTATTAAAACTGTTTTTATGTCCGTTTTCTTTGCCATTATAAAATTTTCATATTCTATTTTGCTGCTTAAATAACTTTTGTTATTATAATTAGAAACCAACTTATTGGAATCAGAAACAAACATTGAAATCGATAGCGTTCTTAGATCTAAATTCCATTTAATTTAGTTGCTGTCTTTCTTTATAAGTGAAATATTGAGTGAAATGCTACCGCTTTTATCGAAATTCTTTTTTAAAAATTAATATAAAACTATTTGGAACAAATCTAATAAATCATCTTCTGTTTTATATGAAAACACAGATTCAATTTATTATGAATTTTTTTCCCATTTCCATAATCTTTTATTCATTGGTAACCCCCGTATATATTTTAATTAAAGAAGAAATATAGTTTCGAAAAAATTGTTTATCTCTTAAAAATATTATTAATTTTAAAAAAGTATTTTTTATTGGTGTATTAAAAATAGAATTATTATTTTAATTATTTTCTACCTTTTAGTCTTTTTCATTATAAATATTATGGAAACTTAATTTTTTTTCTGAAATTCAATGCCAGATTCGTACTATTAGATATAGAATAAAATTAAATTAAGTCAATTAATTATTTTTTAAAATAAAATTCGAAAAATAATATAGCAATTTATTTTTTACATGATTACGCTGGTAACAAAATATCAGTCGTAAAATCCCATTTAAAAATAGCATAATAGTTTTTTAAAAATTTCTAATTTTTTTTGCGACATCCTTGTATAAAATAATGTATTTATTTAATTGATTTCATTAAGTTATATAATTTAATAAAAGACGACTAATATTCCCATTTTTTAAAATTTGCTGTTGCTTATATTAATTGCCTGCATGGTTGCATAATATTTATAAGTTTTCTTTATATTATTTCAGTTATGCATATTCCTTTCCCCCTGTATCCAAATTTTCGAATTATTCAAATTTTATGGAATTCAAGCTGTTCTCATCTTATATAATTTGTATTAAAATTATCACTATATTTGAAATTATACTTCGATATATCGCAATACTTGAAATTATTCTTCGAGATATCTCTATACTTATTCTTCATTGTTTGGCATTTAAATTTCTAGATTAACTTAAAAATAGATTTTTACTGCTTTAGGGTTAATCTATACTTTTCGGAATCTTCAGTAGTGATTTTTTTTTAAGAATTTAAAATCCGCTATAAAACCTTAATATTCGTGACATTCGATCAAAATTCATCACCTTCTTTCACTATTTTCATTCACACAGTTATTGGTTTTCATGTTATTTTTTCATTTTCACATACATATACCCAAACTTTATTCTAAAATCTTTATTTGTTATTATTATTGATCTAAATCCTGATTTTCGTATAAATTTGAAGATTGAATTTTATGTCTAATTTTGTACTTCATATTTGATAACGAGATGATGATATTTTTTTAAACAGCTATATTTTCAGGAAATTTTTCTGGAATAATTTTCTTGTAGTTACTTTTTTTTTAGTAAACTTTTAACTGATTATGATCTGTATAGTAAAAATTGAGAGATAAACAGAACAAACTCTATTGTAAAATGTTTGAATTAATAATTTTGGTCTATTCCCCCTTCTACCCTTCATGAGAGAAAAAAAATTAAGTAAGGAACCAAGTTGCCGTTCTGGAACAAGAAAAATTTCAATTTACTGCTTTTCTTAGATGTAAAAATTCATATGTGCAAGAGCGGAAAACTTTATGCGGACTACATCCGATTATCTCTGGATAACAGGAATCTTTGCAACATATTTGTTCTTTAATAACTTTTCTTGTTGTCTCAGTTGTCTTTTTGTAAACCTTTGACTGATTACGATTTTCACATTTTGATAATACAGTTTGTGAATTGAGTACTCGTGCGAGAAGACAAATTCATGGCAATAAATATCGGATTTGTGTTGCTTGGGTGATTGCGAATTTCGACGTATCAACTTTTCCCAACTGTCGTGTTTATTCTTTTTAAATAAACTGGCAACAAATGCTTAATGTTTAGTAGTAAATCAGAAGAATCTATTTCCATAAGCAGGTATTCTATTTACTTAATTGATTGATTTCGATTAATTAAAAATTAATGACTAACCAAAAAAAAATTTGGGGATTATTTTTCTTAAATTTACTATTTCATGCGCATAGTTACCGAAAACTATTTATATCGCTACCTCAAAACTATATTTTAAATAAATTAATTGGATTTAAAAATTTATATATTTTGTGTAGGATAAAAATGTAACAGATTAAAGTCAATATTTAAAATTTTTTATTAATTTTACTCAATTGTACAATTTGCTAATGACCACCGTCATATAATCAACTAACAACTATTTTATGGATTTGGATTGGTTGTTCAAATTTATATCTAAATATGTGTTTGTTGTTAAATGTCAAAAACTAAAGCAGCTTCTTTTCTGCAATAAAGTAATATAGCTTTGAAGCTCTCTGTAAGATTTTGCTTAAGCAGTCATATCCTAAAATAGATTTATATAATGTTATCTTTGAATCAATTTCTTATGTGCATAGCTGCATCTAATTCATTTTGTAGTTAAAATAAATTAAGTGACTTCTTTTCAAACACGTTGAATAGTAAAAAGCAAATTCTATGGCTGCAAATTTATTGACATTCAAGGCTTCATCTATTACTATCAAGAACTTTGTTTTTCCTTTATTCTTGAATTTTTTAAAAACTTTTATAAACTATTATATGATTAATCCATAAATTATTGCCACCAAAAGTTTTTTAACCCTTAGTAGCCTGATTTACGAAAGTGATTTATTTTTAATATTACTGTGTTTGCTTGAGGGTCTAGATGAAGGGAAAAATAGCTAAAAAAATCACTATTTATTTTATATATTTATTTAGAAAAAAACAACAGGTATCAATTTTGATACTTCAGGCATTAATGCCATAAAGAAATCAGATAAACCTATGCGTGAAATAATGCGAAACATTGATAGTTTTTATTATCGCAAGTATTTATATTCTTCAGAAAAAGAAAATATATCAAATTTGTATTCAACAAAACTTTTAGTAAAATGTGTGTACTTGTTCACTTTGCCGCACGAGTAATTTGTCACAGATAAAATAAAACAATAATGACATTTGATTTTTTAAAATTTCGTTGGAAAGAATATTATACAACAGTAAAATACGTACAGCCAACCTATAAAAAAACTAATAGTAATGTGAACATTCGGTTTAAAAGATTGGTATCAAAATTGAAACTCTAGGTTATTAAGGGTTAAAGCACTGCTTCTTTCTGTAATAATTGCATTGTTAACAATTTCAACGCTAACGACAAGATATCTCGTCTTTCAGATGCTTCCAATTACAGGTTTTTGTGATCTAAAATTTGTCTCTTACACCTTTTAGGTCGTTTGCAATACTCATCCACAGAAACAATGAAAAGGAATTAAAAATATAATTTGACTCGCACGGGCACGTGGTGCTTGGCCGTCCAGGAAATTATGTTCTGAATGATACATTGAAATATGCATAGCAAATTTCATTTTAATCTTTTTTTCTTTGTTTTTATTATTTTATTTTGAATTAAATAAAAGTAATTAAAAAAAATTTATTATCATTTTAAAAATGCATTAGTCTGTGACGTTGAAAGAATTAGAAGAGTTATTTTAGCTTCACTTATTCGAAGATATTTTTAGTCCAATCTTTTTTTTAATTTAAATTTCTTCTGACCCTACGATTTTAATAAATTTACCGTGAAGTCTCGTGTCTCATACACTCTAATTTTAAATAAGTGGCTTTGTTTTGTCAATGACAAGGCTTCCTGCTGTGACAAATTTTTGTCGCACTCTTTCCTGTGATGAAATTCGCTACGTCGTTAAACATGACTCCCTCTTTAGACTTTGAAATGACCGATCACAATAGGAAGGAAATACCTACACGAGAAACCGTTTTCTTTGGAGCATTGTGTTTATTGTATCACTGCTTGATTGCCGCAACTTCATTCATTCTTGAATTCATTCATTCCAGAGCCCATGTCCAGTATTGTTTTCATTCTTCAACCTTGAAACGAGTTCAAGTACTTACTTACCGGATGTTGCCTGCATATAAATTTCATTCTAATTTTCCTTTGAACCTCTCTTAGGTGCGGCAAAGAGATAATAAAAGTAAGAAGTCATTGTAACACGTTTTTTAAGTTGGAAATAAGTGTTCTTTTAATTTAAACACAGTGTATTTTATTATTGAAAGATCTTAGTTTCAGGAGATGTACATATGCGTTTTCCCATGTGCCTATGAAGACATGAAATATATTGTTTAACATCAGGGATGAACAACCTTTTCAGGATGAGGGGCCAAAATATTAAAAGGGATCATGACGAGGGTCAAAACAGCACATTAATGTTAAGACATATTAAAAACGTGAAAATACTGGTCTTTTTTGTGGCAATGCGCATGAATTGCAATTATTGCTTTACTTATTTTACTCATGCACACATTAAGCAATAAATAAAGGAATAAAACACAAACATTATATATATGATTAAAATACTTTACCTGAAAAAAAGATTCCTGCTAAAAAGAGGGCAAACTTGAAATAGAATAACAGAGAAAAACTTTTTGGTAATTATACATAGAACAAAATTTAAATTTTGAGAAAAAAATTAATAATTAAAATTATTAAAAATGAATGAGATGCCTGGGACTGAATATTTGAAGTTAATTGATTTTATGTTGGGTTTAAGATTGGTTGTGGCAATACATATAACAGCAGAAAGGTTCTCATCTGCTGCTCTATTTCTTATTGTTGATTTGTTTAAATTCATTAGTGAGAAAGTTTGCTCACAAACGTAAGTGCTGCCAAAGAAAGTTTTACATGCTGCTGCATTTTGCTTTAAGCACAACAATTCCTCGAGTAAATTTTTATAAAATTGTAATCTCGTTTTTTTAAAAATTGATTTTTGGAAAAATCGAAATTCTGTAAATCAATTTAGGCTAACTGCATACTCTCATCCACTAGATTTACATCAACAGAAAATGGGGAAGAATATACATCAGTTTTTGTTGGGCACTTTTCAAAATCTGAAAAACGATTATCAAATGCTTTACGCACAATTTGAATTTAATCCTTAAACTACATTTCACGTCCGCGAGCTTCTCCTATACGAAAACTCGTACTCGCAGGTAGCCATGAAGTGAACAAACTGAAAAGCCGTGTAATAAAATTAAATAAACTTGATGAACAACTGTAAATTATTCATTCTGGTGTAGAATCGTTTTTTTATTAGATGTTTATCCTGTTTATTTGAAAAAATCTCATTCCATTTTAAATTAGTCATATTTTATTAATAACATTCGCGGGCCATAGGGTGTGCATCCCTGTTTAACATGAAATGTAATATGTTCATGTATCAAAAAGTTTTAAGTAGGAGAGTGATAAATAAGAATGAAATTAAACCATTTGGAGTGATCTCCACAAAACTTTCTCGCATCCTTTCTATTTACTCTGTCATGCCTGAAAACACCTTGCTTGGCACTGATGTACTATAGTCACGAAATACTAACTATTCGTGTCAATGTAGTATTTTTACTGAATCTTGTATCATCCTGGGAGAGTTTTTTTGGCGATTAATCTTTGCATGCAATTAAAAGTATACGAAGATCGAGTTTATGCTTTAGACTCGTTTTTACAATCGATTAAAATAAATCACAAAATCCTGTACCAAATTTGACATATTTAAATCATTGCTTTTTTTTTTTTTTTTGAGTTTTCGCTTTTATACCTTTCTGAGAGTACAAACCGACAGACGGTAAACCCGCTGTTGACTTTAGCACAAACATTGACAAATGTCTTCACTATAATGTTAAATCTGCATACCAAACCCTATTTATCTACGTTATAGTCATCGTGTTAATTTATATTTAAATAACCGAAATTCCTATGAAGATAATTTACTCAAAATTTGATAGAAATTTGCAGATTTGGTTTTAAGACCGTATGCCAAATTTCAATCGTCCTGCTCAAAACATTTATGAGTTGTCTCGGTCAGACAGATGGACGGACATTTTCCAAAAATGCGTTTTTCGAATTCAGAGAGGTCTAAAACGTGGATATTTTCAAAATCTCGATTTCGAATTTTTTGACGATTGTTTTATTTTCTATATGTGAACGAGGAAGTAAAAATATGTTTTTTTTTTTTTTGCCATTATTTGATATATTTGCAGAAAATGCTTAGGAGCGAAATGAAAACCCTAAGGAGATGTGCTTTTTTTCGGTATTAATATCATTTTATAACCAATGACAATCATTATTATTATAAAATGAAATTAATTCTTGCAATTTCTTGCAATTAAATTGCATTTTTATGAACTGTATCAAAATTTGAGAATTTGATCGGAATTAGCCATTGGTCAACATTTCATTTCATTTTTATTATTTTTATTTTTATGTATTTGTTTATTTTATCTATTATTATCATGCCGGAACATGATGTTGTCTTTGCGATGAGGTTTTTGGCGTCAACAAAAATTTGTAAACGAAAAATAAATTTTTTTTATCCTCACGAGCATCTCAAAAAATCAGCTTTTAATAACGCGTTACCATTGCATTTACAAAAGCTCTGAATAAAAAAAATGAGTTAATGACTAGAGAAAATAAAACCTAGAAAAATGTCATTTTGAGCACGTGATTATATGAAATGAAATAAATAGGGAATGCGATATTTTTTTAAAAAACAATAAATACGAGACAAACTTTTTTTGGATCGTTTGCAATACTAAAGTGACTAATTCGATGAAACAATTAAAATGACTAAAAATATAATTTAACCTGCACGAGCACGTGGTACAAGGCCGTTCAAGAAAATATGTTCTGACATGATACATTGAAGTATGCATAGCAGATTTCATTTTAATCTTTGTTTATCTTGTTATCCATTATTTTATTTTATCATTGTATGGATTCACGAAAACTAACAAGCTCTTGATAACTTAACGAAGTTATGGTATAGTTATCCATGGGCATTTGTAAAGATAATGAAGACTTGACTTGAGTGATTATCTTACCATCTATATAATCGCTGACGCGAGCAAACCCTTAAGGCTTTCTTTCTATCTTACTTTTGGATCTCACTTAATTTTTGCTGAGTTCTGTTTTAAATTCTAAGAAAATCAAAGATAATGGTGATAGAACATTCAGTAAAACTTTTTCTGTTACATAAGTTTAGTTCTAGATTGTATTGAAATCGATGTTGATACGAATGACCGTACTTTCTAACGAGGATTTATGAATTGATATTCAAAAAGTTTAAAATTATTAATGGATTGATTTCCTGTTATCACTTTAAAGTGTTTAGAGTCGAGACATCATTTTGAAATAATGGTTCGATTATAAAAAACAAATTCGTACCTCATCTCACCAAATTTTTATCGAATTCTATCGGCAAGCACTGGACTTCAAAGGATTTATATGGTGGATCTTTAATTGAATTGAATATCGAATCTGCATATTTTCGATAATTAACATTTTAGTCCCTCTATCTCTCAAGAAAAGGAACGCAATTATTTACTAAATCTGAAAAAATTACTTAGAATTTATGAGTGAATTAGAATACTGATAGTATACACAGGCTGTCCAAGCAAGACCGGATAAACTCCGTACTGGTAGTTTCGTTTTTGGAAGACAAAAAATGTCCACATAACTGTACCTCAACGACCCTTAATTTTCGGGGGGAAAAGAAACCGTGGGAGAAAATATATGACATCATATTCGATTTTCGAAAAAAAATCTTTATTCGGCCGCTGAATTGGGCATCGGGGTCCTGTTTTATGGCCACCACGATCACCATATCTAATCCCTTTAGATTTCTTCCTATGGGACCGTGTAAAGAAATTGGTTTATTGAGAGGCAATTAAAGAAATGGACATAGTCCATTCATCTCCACAGTGCGTTCACTTCTGTGGACACTACGATGCTAGAGTGTGTTACATTTTAAATACCTTCCTATTAAAAATTATACAAGAACTTATGTCCATATTTCGAATAACGGTTCCCCCCCTAAAACCAGATATGACGTCATTCATTTTCTCTCGCGTACAGTTCTTTGGGCACTTTTTATGTATTCCAAGTAACGATTCTGGTTGGACAGAGTTCATCCGGTCTAGCTGGGACACAGTGCAGAATAATAAGTCACACATTCAAAAAAATTATTTTACCATTATATTTATATTAAAATAAAAATAAGTATACTTATGTAGGGGACTTCATATGGAATTGTTGTCCCTGGAATTAAGATTGCTGACGTTTTTTGAAATTATCAGTGTCCGAAGTTCGTATGAGGATAGATGAAATTTCTAATCACTATAACTGAAGTGTTGCAATTTTTTAATTCATATGTTTTTTTAATAAATAATGTTGGACTTTTAAGCAAAAAGCGATTTTTTAATTTTATATGTTTTAAATTCATAAATTACCATTATATTTGTAGTTTTCTTTTACATCGTATGAGCAAAAATGTTATTCAAAATGCTGAACGTGCTGTTTTTATCCAAATCACCATTTTTTTAATCATTTAAAAATTTTGTTAAATAGGGAAGTTCAAGACAGAAAGAACGATAATTCGCACAAGAAGTTTAGGAATTAAAAGTATGCAAGTGAAGAAAAAAAATGAAGAAGAAATTTATAATCCATGCTAAAATTATAATTCAAACTATATCGATGGACAGTGATCGAATGAATGTTCTGAACCTTTGAATATTGAAAGACGTCATTTTCTTAAATTTTAAACTGATACTTCCTTATCGATTTTGACCAAGGACTACAACTAGATTCCTGTTTTCATGTCACTCTTTTTTCGAATTTGACGTTTTGTACTTGAATATATCTTCATGAACAATGCTTCTATCATGCTGACATTTTAGCAAGAATTCTCTAGCAGTCACCCCCCCCTCATTTTTTTTGTAATCAATGTCAAATTAATTTGATTGCGTGAAAATTATTATTTTGAATTTCAAGCAAAGAAAAAAATAATTTTAAACTGGAGAAAATTATCAGTTTAAATACAGCCCTTTTTCTCCAGTAAATGGATTTTTTTAAAAAGTGCAGTTGTTCGAAAAAGTAATTTTTCAGAGCCAAATTCAATTTATTTTAGTTGTATTAATGCCCATTTTTAAACTACACGAAAATATTTTAAGAGCCGGTGTACTGGCTTAGGGGTAGCGCGTCTTACCCGTGATCTGGGCTCCCCGGGTTCGAGTCCTGGTTAGGGCATGGTTATTCTTCTGTGTTTTACCTATGAGATGTGTGAATGTGCCTCCCTGTAAAAAGGGGTTGTAAAACCGAATGTGACGTATGAAGTTACTAAATCGTACTCTTGGTCCTAGTTGGCGCAATTAAAAAACAAGAAACGCTCAATCAGCTTAAAATTGCTGACGTTCGTCAGCGCGCTTGTCCATGGCAAGTGCCATTAGTAACAAGAACAACAACAGTATTTTAAGACAAACTAAGTAAAGCAAGTTTAGTTAGGTGACGTAAGTAACATCTAGCTGGCACCCCTTTTATGTGTTGCTCTTACTTAGGGTCCTTGCCTTGGACAAGCCCCCCGCTGATGCGATCAGCAGATGATTTAAGCCTAAGAAATGCGTCTCTTTTTTTACAAGTAGCGCCATCTAGGGCCAAGAGTACGACTTTGATACTCACGCGTCACAACCCTTTTTAGAGGGCGGACTTCATTCATTCATTCATCTCAAATCGTAATTTAGACCTGGAATAGAGAACGATTACCTCTGACCCAGTACTCCCAGTGGTATTACTCTCGACATGAAGGATTTTGAGACCACGGACAGATTTAACGAGTGCCATACAATCGGGCAATCTTTTGGTCGGTGAGCTTCGAACCTGTAACTTAAGAAGTACGAGTCCATCGCTCTACCAACCAGGCCATCCCGGCCTACTCCTTTTATTGATTTCTAAATTACTTTAAGACGATCGGAACTGGAATAGTTTCTTGAATCCGAGACTGCCACCCACCACAGGGATCTTAGATAAGACACAAATTGATCTGTCTCATGTCTTCATATCCTAAGAAATGAAATTTATTATACGACTGTGAGATTATTCCTTTTCAATCCTGAATTACCCTTTGCAAGTAAAATTCAGTTTTCGATTTCTATAATACTACTTGGATTGGAAAAACATTTTTATGAAAGCGTGTTCAATTTCAGATGTTGCATTAAATTACATCGTTCTGCTGGAGTTCCGAACACATCCTCTCCTACCTTTCAATATTTCAGACTTCATAAGTGGAACGTGTTGGATTCTGCATGAAATTTTGAAATTATATTTTGACATCGTCACGTTTTTCTCCTATCGTTCAATTCTGTTTGTTTTGCAATATTTGTTAGTTTATTCTATCTTTGCATGTCACCGTAGTGATGCCATTGGGTTTAAAAACTTTTCTATTATAATCGTAGATTGAAATAAACTCTACACGTTATGGTTCTTTTCTCTTAATTGTGCAATTTATGTCTCCTCCTCCCCTTGTATAAATGAGAGTTGAAGATGTTATGAGTAAAATATAATCAATATGAAAATAAGATATTCACCATAAAAGTATTGAAATCTCTATTCAGAAATTAAAACACCAGTTGAATGAATCTGATAATAATACCAATACGCGAGGGAATTGCATAAGCCTCCAGGGACGCTCATAAATTTGTGTAGTTTTACTTTTGAACTTTTTAGCTGCAACGGCAGTGATTTTTTTTAAAAAACCCTTTTGTTAAGGTGGAAGCAAACTCAAAAATTTTTTTTACGAAGATACGAGTGAAGCAAAAGAATTGATATTTTGATTCACCCCCCCCCCCTTCTCAAAGGAGAGGGAAGAGATAATGAATCAATTTTAAATCCCTTTATGCTTTTTTTTTTACCGTTTATTAAATAGTATTTTTTTAAACCAAAAATAATGAACTCTTCAAAGTATTTGGAATCATTTTCAAAAAGTCGAAAATTTTATTCCACCTTTTATGTTTATGCCTTGAATAATGCATAAAGACGCTTTACGCTGTAAAAAAAAACAGTTGAAATATACACAAGGACTGTACTTGCAATAAACAGTTACACACAAGTAGCAAATATCTTTTAAACTATCACAATATTTTAAAGTATTTTTAAAAAACATATAGGAGATCGTTGCTTAAAAAGAGACCTCATTTGACTATTTACTTTTCTCATCTTATCTCATTCGTTATTGAATCATCAGTTATGTTTCTCGGTTTCTTATAATTTACGTAACAAAATAAAGAGACTACAAGAATGAAAGTCGGGAAGTATCCTAATGAACTGTTACCGAGATTCTAGAATTCCCAGGTTCCTTCTTTTTGTCGCCAAAACTGCGATACTCAATTAGGGCACCCATTCAGTAGTTATTACTACATCCATAAGACTTTTTCCTTAGCAGGAGACTTACTATACAGGAATAATAATATTACAAATTTTCAATGTTGTATTCAGCGATGGTTTTGTCTTAAGGAATGTGAGAAAAGGTGAATAGGCGCCGTTTAATCATGGATACTCTGCAATTCATTTTGTAACTTTTTTTTTAATATAAGTTTTTTTTTCCTTCCAATTGCGCATGTTTGAAACGTTTCTTCTGTGTTATAAAACCAGACATAGGGATTAAATTGAAAGGTTATTTTTTAGGTATCGAATAGCGACTGTATGAGACCTCACTATCGGCAAATCATTTTCACTTAATATTATTTTTTCTCCATATTTGCGTACGTCAAGAACACTGTTCTAAAATTCAGTTGGTGGCTGCTTTATCTTAAGCTTTATCTTGGGATTAATTACTGTTTAGAAGTGTGATAAAATTAGCTCTATATTAGAAAGATACTAAAAACCAAAAATATTGTGAAACAATTGAATAACTGAATTTTATGATATGAAAATCAAGTTGCAAAACATTAATTTGTCTTGATCAACATAAATTTTGTAAAGTATTTTTAAAATCTAGATTTTTGAAAAATGACATTTTTTAATTAAAACTCTTTCTGTGTTTGTAGTAAAAGCTGATTGATTGTATAGAATATTTCTTAAACTGAAACTAGAACTAAGCTTTATGAGATTGGCCGTTTATAGTATTCTAGACTACTTTACGAACAGTTTTATTTTGTCCTGTTGGAATCTTATATCCCCAACAATTAATTACCTGTATTTATCATTACTGTTTTTTGATGTAAAATAAGTAACTTGTTAATTAAATAAAACTTTGATTACTTTATTTAAATGTTTTAGCTATCAGTTATAAATAATCAGCAATTTCAACAAAATGTCAGGCTCCCTGATCATTAAAATCATGACCCCTTATTATTCGTTTAAACATTTTTATGAATTTAAAAGAAAATGCCCCAAAATCAGGATAAGCGATCGTTTAAGAAATACTGGTGTGTCATTAACCAAAATTTAAATTTAATAAAGAAATCTTTTAAATCTGAAGACGATGAAACTTAAGAATGAATGTCTTAATTCTTATAAATACCTTGGCCCCTCTTAGTTAAATTTGTCTTTTCCCTCATCTATCAAATACTGCATATCGGAATGAAATCCATATTGTATAAGTAAACGTTATTGATACTAATGGATATAGGATATAAAAACAGTGTCGCTTTCTCAGTTTTCAAGCACATTTTTATCTAAACGCGAATTTCCTATTTACGCTGAACTGTCATCAAAAGGATAAATATATTATGTAAGAAAGCTCTTTCGTCTGATGCTTGTTTATTAAGTATCTAATGGTGACATACTATCTTTTACTTGTATTGAAAGTTGATAATCTCTAGTGAGTTCGTTAAAAGTCTTGCGAAAATGCAATTTAAGTCGCTGTGAAATGATTGGGAAGACTAATGGTGTATCTTTCTTTCTAATGTTTATCATTAGGAATTGAATCCATTGAATTACAATTACTTGCTAGATTGCATCTTCGGTCAGAAATATAGTTTTTAACATTAAAAAAATTTGAAACATTGTGTTACATACTTATTTGAATGTTGTAGACTTAAGAGCGGGAAGTTGTGTTATCATGTGTGAACATGATGTTGTTTTGTTTAGGAGGTTTTGATCTCACCAAAATTTAGAAGCAAAAAATATTTTCACCTGCTTTTACCAGTATTGCATTATTATTATATATGCTTCTTTGAAAGCAGATGCGTTTTTAAAAGGTTGGCCTGTTTTTGCCAGTATTGCTTTATTATTACGTATGCTTCTTTGATTTGATTTGATTTGTTTGGGATTTTCTGGCGCAATAGCCATAATGTTGCCGACACTTCGCCAAACAATGGAATTCTTCTTTGAAAGCAGATGCGTTTTTAAAAGATTGACCTGCTTTTACCAGTATTGCTTTATTATTACATATACTTTATCGACAGCGAATGCGTTTTTAAAAGGCTGACGAAAAACTATGTCATCATAGCTGTTATTTCATCTCAAAATCGATCGCGTTCCAAAACTTTGTTACATATGTATATATATCGTAGTTGTTCCAAACGAATTTGAATTGTTTAATGACTTAAATAATTAAGTCAAATTAGGACTTAAAAAATAATAATGTTCTCACATGATAATTTGAAATTTACGATCGAAGATTTCGTTTTCTTTATATTTTTGTTAAAATGGATTTAAAATTTTTTTGAAGTATATTTATCGGCTAAAAAATAAAATATAATTTTTTACTTTGTTTAAATCCATTTGAAATTAAAACTAAAACCTACTTTATGATGGAGAGAAATTATTATGATTAGAGAAATTTTTATTAAATACATCTTTGAAGTATTGTTTTGGTTATGTAAATTACTCTGTAGCGTATATAAGATGTCAATTCCCTATTCATATTTTTTTTTTAAAAAAAGAACATGCTTGGTTTCTACAAAAAGTATTTTTATAATAATTGAAATTTAATAATTTTCTGTTTAATTTAGAATACAAATTTCCGGGAATTGACAGAAATCAGAGATACATAATGCAGTCAATAATAGCAACAACAACAAAGGAAACATTTCTATAACTTTGTTGTTTATTATATTTTCCAAAAATTGATGTCGATGGAAATGAATTGTTTAGAAAGACAAACTTATTAATCTAGTTAATTAATTGGCCACATTTTTTGCATTACTGAAATCGGGATTTTTTATATCAATATTTTGATCTATACAGCGTTTTTCCTGTACGTATGTCAAATTTCGTTCTGTAATTCGCAATAGATCTTAAGATATCTTTAATTTTGTTTCATGAAAATTTCTACCAAAAAAAAAAAACAGTCCGCTTAGGATCTTGTGTTAAGTAAATGTTAATCTCTTCATTATAAAGTTTGGTAAAATTGCAAAATTTTATCTTTCTAGTAATTTTTTAACTTTTATTCAACTTAAATTGGCATTCGTATTTAGTGCCTTTATTTTGCAATAACTAATTTAATAACGAAAAAAAAAAAGATTATTTTACTTTCAACCTAGGTGTTTTTCTACACATATGACTTAATTTTATTCAATTACTGCAATTAGTTCACTCTCTCCATATATATATATATATATATATATATATATATATATATATATATATATATATATATATATATATATATATAGTTAAGTTTTAATCATTAATAACATCAGGTGTATCCAATGTTGATACAGTTTTTTCAAATATTAATTCATTAATTAAATCTAGTTAACTTTAAATAGAGTTTTAGTATTTTGTAATAAAAATTGAAATCAATAGGTAATAATAGCTCAGTTGGTAAAATGCAAGGATTTCAATATTTTTCCCTTGAATATTAAGAATGCGAGTTCAATTCTTGCGAAAATCCATAATTTTCTTTGATAAATTAATTATATTAATTGTAGTTATTAAATTAAAAGTAACTAAGATGGAATTTTTCTTTGTTGTCCTAAGTAGGAAGTGACTTAATTTTGTTATTATTATTATATTACTTGTTTTATAAATTGGCATTACTGTCACGACTTCCATAGAAACGCATTTCTTTGGGGGGCGGGCTATTTTATTTCTTGATTGCTTTTCTGAAAAAAGAAATATCGTAATTTAATAATAGACTTCTATTACTTTACATTTATAACCATCCCTTCAAGTTGAGTTTCTAAGCAGATAGAGAAAATAGCTGTAAGCTATATATTAGTCATGTATTCCATTTAACCACCACTTTTAAATTCTGCTCATTGGCTATGCTTAGTTCTGCTCATTAGCTTAGCATCAAATTGAAATGTAATCTGATGGGACCAGCTGGATATTCAAGATGAAGGCTATGTTTCCCTGGCCAACAATGATAGTTCCCTTCTTGTAGTTCTAATACTTAAAAGTCGGGACTTTCCAGTCTGAATATTAAGTAATATTTATCTTTGCAATAACGTTGAATTTAAATATTTGAATATGAATATGTAACTCTTTATGAGCAGGGCATGATTGAAGGGATGATTTGAGCTGTTAAATAACTAAGCTGGAAAAATCACATCTCTACAAATATAAATTTCAAGTTCATAGTCATCAAAATGTAGAGGTTTCATTACGAGTCAACGGCATTAGTTTTATATAAAATGCAACATCTGATGGAAGTAATGATATTCAGTATTGACAGATAGACTGAAGAATGATTGTCAATTTTATCACAAAACTTGTTTTACCAATCTTAAGCTTGATCTTTGTTCGTATTTGGATGATATAGATAGATCTAATTTATATATATAGAGAGAGAGAAATAAAGATATACCTAATTCTAAAAGTATTTAAGAGTATAATCGAAATATTAGCATTTGCTCCTGTAAACCGAAACGAACAATATTCTTCGTCAAATTGAAATTTCATTAGAATTTTTTTTGTATAGGTATATGTAATTTACGAAATTCAAAATTGTTTATTTTAATGCATGGCCTAGTGATATTTTGCACCTTTTAATTCAATAAATCACCATAACGTAAATAATTTTTTTTTGTAAAAATAATACAACCTTGATTAATTTAAACAGTTCTTTCCAATGAGAAATTGATTTTGATATTTGTTGTCGATTTTTTATATGCTGCTGACAATCTAACAAACATAGAGTTATGGGAAAATTACCAATACTAAGTCCGTAAACTCAACGGGTTCGTTTGTAGTGGGTATATGGTGTTATTATTATGTATTTAATTATTATGGTATTTAATTTTAAATGCATCAAACACTAAGAAAATAAATAGAAGCGTTTTAATTAATCGGTCGAAAATATATTAAGCTTAATCACATTAGCGCGAGGAAAAAACAAACTGAAATCTTACTCATTTGACGGTGGAGAAATGGAGACTTTTTTGGCGGGAAAGTTTTAATTAATAAAACATTATCCACAATAAACTGGAATAAATAATAGCCTATCCTCTATTCTAATCTTTCTCTGTGCTAAATTTCATCCAATTTTGTAATGCTGTTCTGGTGTGATTGACTAACAACTTCCATCCATCAAAGCTTTCACATTTACAATAGTAGTATAGATTACTTGTTTGGTTGTACTGATATAAGAGAAAACATTTTTTTTTACGGTGAGATAAAGTTGTGAAAATTTGAAAAATAAAGAGGCGTCGTAATTTATAAGGATTAAAGAAGTGTAAGGAAAAAGGAAGCTTGTGCTAACATTTTTGTTGCTTTTATCTGCTCTTGTTTTAATTAATCGGGGATTAATTTTCCTTAACTATTAGTGTAGATAATTATGTGAAGTTAGCAAGAATGGGCATCTGATTATTTTACCTTCATAGTCTCACTTTCATTAATTTGCCATTCTCCTTTTTTTTTTTTTTTTTGTACTCGTTATCTTTTTCTTTTTTCTTTTTAAAGCCTTCTTAGTGACTTGCGGAAAACGTTTGACATTTTCTTGTCCAGTTAATCCGAGTTTGCCCTGAAAGCTGAAATAATGTGTAGGGGAACTTGATTGAGTTAAAATCCAGTGTATATTCATTTTAGAAGGGGGAAAAAACCCGACAACTTCCGATTAGTATAGATGTATGCTTCTTTTATTTGAGTTGTCAACAGCCTTCTCGATCTTGATAAAGTCTACCTTAGTGACCCGTTAACCTCGTTTAATTCGTTTTTCCGGCTGAGATTTGACTTTGATCTGTTATTAGGCATACAGAAACTTTCATCTCAGGAGAATTTAACTCAGGGTAATTAAAAAGCTATGTTTAAAATTTTTACTTACAGTTTTATTTTAAACTAACCACTTTTCGCTACCAGTTGGTTTACTAAAATTAATGTTTGCTAAAAATTTCGATGGAATATTTTGCGTAACAATATTTTAATTGTTTTCTTAGCAAAATATTCATAGGCAAATTTTAACTCATTTTATTTTATAAGCTTTACACTGTAGTCTATGCCATCTTCTAATTTTATGTCCTTTCTTCTTCTTCTTATTATTATTACTAGCTGCCTTTGGCGATCTACTGGTTCACCAATATTAATGCTTACTAAAATGTTGTACTAATATTCGATATAACTTGGTCTCATAATAAGAGCTCGGTAAAATATTTTTAAGCTTCAAATTTTGATAGTCATGCAGTTTACTTAGGCTATTACGTAGACCTTAAGCATTCTGTTCATTATATTCCGTCTCTTTCTCTTATTTTCAATCAGCGCACGTAAAATTCAATTTCAAATTAAAGTAGAAATTATGAAATTGTAATTAATATAAAGACATGGTTTACTAAAACCAATCATACTTAAAAAAAAGAAAAGAAAAGAGAACTGAGAGCAGAGTCGTTCGGCATTGAAGTATACTACAAAATTATTTGCAATACCACACTACCAAAAATTTGCAATTCCACACTAAAAAATAAGTTACAATACCACAAACAATTGTTCAACAAAAATTTCATGGATTCATCAAAAAGCTCACTTTTTAGTTTTATTTTCAAAAGAAATTAAAGGATGTCAATATTTCTATCATGTCAGAAAATGATATTGTTTTGGAACTGAGGTTTCCTGGCCTCAACAAAAGTCCGTAAGCGAAAAATAAAAATTTTATTATTAGCACGAACATCTCAAACAAATCAGCTTTTAATAACGTGTTGCCATCCCATTTACAAAAGCTTTGATTTAAAAAACTAAGTTAATGACTGACTAAGTTAATGACCTAGAAAAAGGCAATTTTGAGCATGTGATTACATGAAATGAAATAAATAGGAAATGCGATATTTTTTTAAACAGTGAATGCGAGACAATTTTTTTTTGATCATTTGCAATACTAAAGAGAGACTCGTTCAATAAAATGAATAAAAATGTAATTAAACTTGCACGAGCACGTGGTACTTCACTGTTCAAGAAATGATGTTCTGACATGTTACATCCATCATCAGAAATATACATAGCTGATTTCTTTTTAATCTTTTTTTTAATTGTTTGTAAATATACTTAAAAAAATGATGTTTAAATTTTAGACAATCCTTTGGTCCTAAAGAATCGTATTCTGCAAAATATTCATGACACTCCAACTTTTAAATGAATGAATAAATGTTTTTATCTTTCAAGTCTCGCCAATTTATTACGTTTTCAATATTATAGTTTTAGAACAATCAACATGATTATAAGCCAGCCCAATCACTCTGAAGATACACTGGGAGATGATTGGTTCCTTTGAGACGGGCTATGCAGTAATCTAAAATGGCGCTTTATTAAATAGTGAGATTCAGATTTTCAAAAATCGGTCAGCTTTAATGGTTCATTTTATTGGTCGGAACGCAACTCTTTTTATTTAAAATAGTTAGCTTGTTAAATATAATTCCCAAATTACAAACAGTTTAATTTTTTATCACATTTAGAAATTTTTTTAGCAGATGCATGTCTATATAAAAGTTTTACAAATTGGGCCCTCATTAGAGTGGGTATTTTATATATATTAAGCTATATTTGCCTTAAATAAAGCCGCTGTATTGAAATATAGATATAATTAAATATCGTAGAAAATTTTTCCTCGCATTCATTTTTTAGATAATATCCTATTTTATATTTATTTTATTTCATACAGGCAAGTGCTGAAAATTACATTTTTATATATTTAATATGCTTATTTTGTAATAATAGTTTACTTATTTCATTTTAGAAGGTTTATATACTGTGCCGTATGCTTTCTTCTTATTGTATGTTATTATGTGAGAACATACGGTTTTCGTTAGACTGTTTTGAATAATTGAATGAAATGAATAATTGAAGCTCGTAATCGCGTAGGCAATGCTTAAAGCATAAATGGCAATGCTTATCATATTTTAATCGCATAAATGGTGTGTGTAATAGGATAGTGATCGATAAAGAAGTCTCGTGATTGTTTCATACCTGTTTCAACTGGTTAAAGATTTAAATTAATTAGGACCAATAATGACTTAAATATAGTAATGTTCTCACATGATAACTTGACATTTATGATCATTGATTTCATTTTCTTTTTTTTTTCATATCTTTTTATTATCATTCATAAGGGGAAAGATCTACAGCATTTACATATATAAACACAATTAAATAGTTTTTCATTAATGATTTATTTTGAAATTTAAATATTACTTACAAGCACAGAAACATTTCAAACATTTTAGTAAAAATTTATCTTGCACTGAAAACCTATTCAATATGGCAATATAAACCGAATATTTAAATTTTGATAATCTACAATGAAAAAAAAAATATGAGGATGAAATATTAGTAGCAACATTGTAAACAATCTAACAATAATGGAATACATTATAAAATATGCTTAATAAAAAATATTTAAAAACAATTAAAAAAATTAAACGGGCGAAAAATTGCTATTATTAAAAAAGGTAAGATGCTTAGAAAATAATATTTATGCTATAATATTTTCGGAAGCTATTGTTGAAAAACACCAAAACTTCACATAATTATTAGGTAACTAAAATTCTAATTAAAAATTTTAAAAATATTTTTGATGTACAGATTTTTATCATTCCAAATATGTATGTGCCGAATTTGCTAGCATTTGATCAAATGGTCTGATCAGTAGAGAGTCCAAAGTATCCATATTCTCCGTTATTATTAATAGAGACTCTACTTTTTCTGTTTACTGTGAATTTTCGAATATTTGCTCTTCAATAAGCCTTTGGCTTTCAATAAGCCTTTTGGCCTTTAGCGTATTATTTTTAACATCATCAAAAAAATTTGGCAGGTATATTGATGAAACTAGTATGGATTTTCTTCTTGAAACAACAAGCTTAATTTTTTTCATTTTATCTACCTTATGGTGTTTTATTCCCATAAAATTTTGGGCTCTCTATCTATATTGTATTGTAGATTTCAAATTATGTCATGTTGTATATTTCTAAATTATATTGCATTGTTTATTCCATTTAAAAAAAGCTTTCATTAGCTTTGAAAATTAAAATCTGATATAAGGGTTCAGGTATTGTAATCATCAACAGATCTGGTTTAAAATATGAAGGGGACCAAGAATCCCTGGTAGTAAGGTCTTGGCTTCGAAATAGAAGTTTTTAGGTTCAAATCCTAATTCATCTCAAGAACTGCCATGTAGACATCTCTGATATATTGTAAATGTTCCCATTGTTTGACTACAATTCAGAATTAGAGAATCCCCTCCCTCAATGGCCTTCATGTTTCGAAATGAAACGCAGATATAACTAAATAATTAATAAATCGATACTTGCCCAATATTGTTCTCGAACAGTTGTGAAATGAGAAGTGAATATGATCACATGAAAAATTAAATAGGACTCCATTTATATATACGTCATGTCTGATAGTTACGTATTTGCTAATTTTTAAACCGTTAAAAAAATAGGCATATATATCCAATTGAAAAATTGCTCCCAGCTCCAAAAATTACATTTTATGTTATTTGAGTTAAAAAATAAGTTGCTATGCTGTGTGTGTTTGTGAGAGTAAGAGAGGGGAGAAAGATAGAAAGAGAGAAGGGAACGATATTTCTCAATCTAATTAAATCTTAACTGATTTCTTAATTTCTATATTAAAATGGTTCATGATATTCTGCTCTAAAATTTTCTTTATCCAAATTCTATATTTTATGTAATTACTTCTAACACGCACTTAAAAAAACAAAGATTAAAATGAAATCTGCTATGCGTATTTCAATGTATCATGTCAGAACATGATTTCTTGAACGGCCAAGCACCACGTGCCCGTGCAAGTTAAATTATATTTTTATTCATTTTGATAGTTTCATTGAATGAGCCAATTGAGTATTGCAAACGGTCCAAAAAAACTTTGTCTCGCATTAATTGCTTTTAAAAAATATGTCGCTTTTCCTATTTATTTCATTTCATATGATTACGTGCTCAAAATGACATTTTTCAAGGTTTTATTTGCAGTAGTCATTAACATATTTTTTTTAATCAGAGCTTTTGTAAATGCAATGGCAACGCGTTATTAAAAGCTGAGTTTTTTTACCTGCTCGTGTAGATAATAATATTTCAATTTTTCGCCTACGGATTTTTGTCTACCTCATTCTCAAAATAACATCATGTTCTGAGATGATAAAAAGATAACTATTATAATTTTTCACGCTCCGAGGAAACGGATAGAAATCCCTACCAGAATCCCATAGTAAAATCACCGAAAGGAGAACAAGAAGGGGGGGGGAAACCCTTCACTTTTCTCTTGTGCCATGATGTGAACTTTTTATCTTTGATCCTTCCAGTGTATAAATTTGCCTCCCGTGGTGAATTGAATGGAATTTTATTCTTAAAGTTTCTTCTTTTGAGCCATATATATGCAAAATTATTTTTACAATATTATAGTCTATGAGTGTGATATATACGTTTATATTATATACTATTTATTCTAAACATTTATCCACCAAAGTTTTGAATTGCTGACCAATTAGCTCACTGCCTTGGGATTCCAGCATCCCCCTACCTGGCTTCGAAACAATTTGATCTACTACTTGAACAAAACCTTCATTTTCTCTTGTTCTCCTTCATCGAGAACTAGGCTTAGAGCCGATGGAATCTAACTAATGAGGAGTTTCCAAAGAATAGTAAGGCCCACTTCACATCATCAGCGACAATATATTTCGAAGTGGGAACCAGAAATCTGATTCACCGTATGGCAAATGCCTGAATTATTTTCAGCGATTATTTCAAAAGTAACCATATTTAGAGTGTTTCAATTCTATTTTCGTTAATGATGAAAAGTAATTATAACGGAATATTTTTCATTCTTGGGTTCTGAAACCTTCCACGATTTTGAATATGGATAAGGCAGTTATTTCATCAAAATGGGGTGAGAGAAAAAAAAAAAGATGGAGCTGTTTAAGCATTGGGATGAGCTGGAATTATTTGCACAATTAGGTGGTATAACTATTCATTTTTTTTTGCGTATCACCTCGTATTTGTATTGTGTATCAACCTTTATTGGGTATTTTTTTTGCGTATTAGTGAAGTGTAAGCAAAGAAAAGAATGGTTTGTCTCGTGATCTTGAGTCAAGTTTATTTATATTAACGTCTCGTTTTCAGGCAAAACTAGGACTACTTTTGGACGCACCTGGTAATTTTGAACCGTGGTCAAATAACAAGGATGACACCTGAACTGGCACCTTCCTCTCCACACCAGTGGGAGGACTTTTAACCTCTTAACCGGTTTGCCTGTACGACGTACGTGCATCGATTTATCGAATTTCGATAGTTATAAACAAAAAATAAATCATTCATATCAATTATAATTCAATTGTAAAATGACATCGAATACGTAGATAAGCCAAGTATACCATGGAGTTCCATTTGAATCAAAATAAAAAAAATATTCCCCAAATAGAAGGTGTCATCTTATTAGATAGTAAGGAAAATAAACCAGTTAAGTTGTTAAAGTGCACCAGACCCGCTTATACTTTGATTTCTTCAGTGTAGTCGGGTCTTGAACCTCAAATCTCGTGTTCCTGAAGCGGGCAATATGTAATTTGTGTTTGTAAAAAGAAAAAAAAAAAAAAAGAAAACGTACATGGAAAGAAAATGAATGTAAACAGACAGCTGTTTTTGCTCCTAAATTTATTAAATATTTATGTTTATAATAATCGAGACATTTTATCTTTAATTTATAATTTGCATCAGACTTGAGCTCGTTATATGTTTGTGTATTACTTAAGAGATAAATTTATTTTTTTATCTACTTATTATTTTTTTTTAATGGTCCATCGGAGTTTCGAAAAAGAAAAAGGCCTTTACAATTTTTTTTTTGTGATTGAATATATTAAGTTTTTTATACACTTAAAATTAAAGGACCATTAATTTTATAATCTCTGCAAGTTACGCTTATCGCATTTTTTTACAAGCACAAATTAATTAATTCTCCATATCCTTTCTTCTTTATCTGAAAACTTTATCATAAACTAGCCATTCAGCTTCCCATTTACTTAAATCGCCCGTCACTCCTCTTGAAAAGTTAAGATTTCCCTCCTCGCTGACATGCGCCTTGATTGAAAGCTAGACAAGATTGGATTTCGCTTCTCATTTGTGTCTTCCTCCCCTGCACGTGACTTCTTCTTCCAGAACTAATCCTCTTAGTGCAGTTCCATCCTCACTCTCTTTTCATTTTCTTCTCTCTCTTGTTTCCGCCGCTTTTTCTTTGGTGTCAGCCATATCTCGGTCAGATGAAGGACCTCCCCTCCAATTGTTCCTGAACTCATCGAGTTATTTTTTTTAAAGAAGAAAGCGCAAAGCAGGAACAGATTGCTCCTCATTCTTTCCAATTTTTAACACTCGCATGTATCATTGTCTTTAGAAAAGCTCACTCTGGGTGTAAGGAACAAAAGGAGTTTGTAGGAGCTCCTCTCTTTTGATTACCTGCTCTTGAACTCATTTTTATCAAATGGGATATTTCGTATCTTCCTCTCACCATCCCGTCATTATTTTCGTTGGCAAATGCAGCGGTTCCTTCTTTAATTTTCTATTAGCTTTGGGCACATTTGTTTTCATAACGGTAATGCGCACGGTTGTGGGATTTTTTGATGAGATTTGGGGTTTTTGAGAATTTGTATATTAGGCAGATCTATTTGAGGCCGAAAGGCAGGTTTTCGTAAATTATTACGCTTAGTTCTTTTGTTTCTCGCCATTTATTTATTTATTTCACTAATGTAATTTTTAAAGCTTTATATACATTTTATTACGATTCCTGAACATTAATAGAAGCACTTATAACGCATAGTTTCATTAACGAAAATTTTACGAGAAAATTAGTTTACTCTTTTACTGTAATGAATAAGGATGTTTGAACTTTTCTGTTATCTTGTGGCTATGTATATACATGTGTATTTTGTACTCTTCTTAAACAATTATATGAATTATGATTTTATGTGAAAATTTTGCTCTTTTTCAATAAGGATATTAGTAATTTCCTGCTATCTCGTGATTGTGTATATTTGTGTGTATTTTGAAAATTTCTCAACCACTTCGCATACAATGACGTGTCCGACACGCGCATCGAATGACTGAATTTTTATTTTCAAGTATGCAACTAAGCCACAGAATTAAGTATTTAAATACGAAAAAAATCAATATGAAACGATTTGGTATCCCAAATGCTCCATATATTATTAAAAAAATAATAAAATTAACAATAAATGACCAAAATAGGATGAGTTATCTTATTAGAAAGTTAAATAAATTCGTATTTCAATTGATTAAACAGTTATGCGAAAATGATTTATAATTTTATGTGAACATTTGTTTACCTTTTCTCATTAAGGATATTTGTAATTCTCTTCTATCTGATGGCTATGTATATATGAACGTATTTTGCAAAATTTTTAAACAAACAGATCGAACCTGGCAATTTTCAAGCTCGTTGAAAGATCTTTCAGTGATTTAAGCCGAATGAGCCTCTTTTGTTTTTCAGTAATGCCAAGAGTAGCACTTAGCTTCATACTCGTCACAACCTTTTTTACAGAGCTAACTTCATTCGTGCATTTCATTCATTCATCCTCAGATCGTAATTTAAATCTGGAACAAAAAAAGATTACCTCCGAACCAGAACCCCCAGTGGCATTACTCTCGACATGGAGGACTTTGTGACCTCGATAGATTTAACATGCGCCAGTCACCACACATACGGAGAGTCTTCGGCTCGTGGGTTCGAACTCGCAACCCTAGGGATGCAAAGCCAACACCCTACCAACTAGGGCCGTTATCAAATTTAGCGTTTTCATGTACACTATATTTTATTTACTAAACTCAAAGCTCTTTTAAGCATTCATTCAAAACAAATGGACAGGCATAGTTCCAAGAATGTGTTTTTCAAAACTTAGGAGGTGTGAAACATGAACATTCATCAGAATTTGGAGCTCGAATTTTTTTCACGACAGTAGATTTTATTTTGTCTCACATTGTAAACTTTGTTAAAGAGAGAGAGAGAGAGAAAGTTGGACTATAAAAACTGACTTGAAACTTCATTACAGAAATGACACTTTTTTTATGTCAACTATTTATAAGAATTTTATTTCTTGTTTATACTCCATTTTTTATAATACTATTTTATATTCCTGAAAATGTGTATTTTATTACATAATTTCCTAATGAAAAATTTGTGCATTGTTTAGTTGTTAATATTACATTTCTATTTTTGTTGTACATTGAATTTCCTTTTTTGCATATTTCAGATCCTGAAGCTTCAAATGTCCAGATCAATTGATTGTTCTAACACTCATTCCCATCCCTTATGTTGGAACCAATAGCAGGAACCACTTCTTCGAATTAATGTCTTCCCATCGATATACACATCGTTGGGTAGGGGTATGTGAAGTTACTTGTTCTTGTTTAAATATTATTTATTTGTTTGGATAATCAAACGTTAAAAAAATGGATATGAATGTTTGATGGAGATAAATGCCGTTTGCAATCTATGCGGGCATCAGAAATGAGTTTTGAAATTAGGATTTTAGTTAAATAGGGAATAAATTTACTTGTTTCGATTATTTGTTTCTTAATTAATTGAACAATGAAAATTAAGGGATCAGCTTAATAATGAATAAACTAAGTAAAAATTATTTATATATTCTGTATAGAAAAACACATTCATCCCTCATTTATGTTATAAGATAAATTGATACTATCAGTCGCAGTGATTGGTAAATTCTATATGTAATCAATAGACTTGAAGGTTTTTCTAATTAGAACTACAAAGAAACTTCTAACTAGAATTTTTAGGTTATGAAAATTATATGTCAAACAATTAAATTATTTATATAACTTAAGAATATATAAGAAAATAAAAGATTAAAATGAAATCTGCTATTTTAATGTATCATGTGGGAACATTATTTCTTGAATGGCCAAGCACCACATGCTCGTGCAAGTTAAATTGTATTTTTATTCATTTTAGTTGTTTCATTGAATGAGTCACTTTAGTAATGCAAAGGATAAAAAAAAAATAACTTTGTCTCGCATTGATTGTGTAAAAAATATATCACATTTCCAATTTATTTCATTTCATATAATCACGTACTCAAAATGACATTTTTCTAGGTTTTGTTGGCTGTAGTCATTAACTTATTTTTTTAATCAGAGCTTTTGTAAATAAGATGACACCACGTTATTAAAAGCTGATTTTTTGAGATACTCATACAGATAGTAAAATTTCAATTACCTACGGATTTTTTTATTTATCACCTATGGGTTTTTGTTGACGCCATAAACTCTCATTCCTGAAACGATATCATGCCCTGACATAATAAGTTTATTGACTTCTTTCAGTTTCTTCTTCAGTTTTACACTTGATATTTATAAATTTATAAAAAAAAATTCTTGACGATTAAAACTAAAGTTACTCCTTGCAACAATACTTGATGTATTTTATAATTTCTTGTATTCCAATTACTATTACTATTTAGATACATTAATCATGCCGGGAAAAAAAAAGCCCTCTTCCCGCATCTTATTAATTATTTTTGCAACTAACATTTATATTCACCTGAAGGTTTCTATTGGAAATAGTAATTAATGTTAAGAGTACAATGAAAATTATATTTTACATTATTATGTACAATTAACCTGTTTTATTTCAAAGTAAATATATTTGATTAATTTTTTTTATCACGGGTTGGTGTTTTGTTCACTTGTAGCTTCCTTTCGTTCTATTATTTCTTTGCCTAAAATTTT
>JAOUZG010001186.1:193460-207798 GCA_026289955.1 Argiope argentata
TGTGTGTGTGTGTGTGTGTGTCCGTGGCCGCGGCCGCAGTATCATTCGAAGAAGAGTTGCAAAATAATCCAAAATACTTCTATGTCTATTTTATATCTTATATCAATATTTAAGATTCATTTTAATTAAAAACTGGTTTGTATTTTCATAAAAATTACTTCGTTTTTGCAATCATATGCGAATATTTTTTTGTGTGTTTTATATTTCACAAACAAATTGATAAAATCAAAACTTCTGTTCCCTTAGAAGTACATTAGTTATTTATTAAAACATTTTGAGCATAAGCATTCGTATTTCTACAAAAATTTTCTATCATATTTTTGAAAAGGTTTTCAAATTGTTTTTGTTATTGCTAGTATTTAGATTTTTTAGCTTTAAGATTTTTAGTTTTTAAGTGCAATTACTTGTGTTACTAATAAATGCGAATGAGCATTTATTATAAACTTTGGTGAACGTTTTTCGCATTGAAGAAGGAATCGGTGATTCAGTTTGTTTTTCTGTATTTTAGTCTGTGGCGTTATTATTATTATTATTTTTTACCCGAAAGCTTTAACATAAGCAAAACAAACGCGATGATCCATCTTACTTAAGTAAAAATGGAGAAATTTGTGAAACATATAATATATTAAAATTTGAGAGTTAATGATGATGTTAGATGATTTGAGTGAAAATTCTTTTAAGGTAGGTGACTGCGTTAAAAAATCGGATTTTTTTTCTTCTGAATTATGATTTTTTAAAAATTTATTGTTCTTAATGTTTGAACAGATTACTTTATAAAGCCTTTAGAATTTTGTTTCCAATTTAAGAGAAATTAAACTGATTTTTTTATTTGCATTTATATATCTTTTAATGCTAATTTACATTATCAGATGCTACACTCTGAATTTCTATATTTGATAAAGTTTTTTTAGGGAAAACTTCCTAAATTATAGTCTAATCCGTATTTTTTTGTTTTAACTTGGTATTATAGTTTCTAAATATGTTCTGCTGTTTCTGAATTATTGAATACGTAATCATTTGGAAATGTTTTATGTTTTTTAATACTTCCTAATATGAAAAAATGGGAAATTTCGTGTTATTTATCTGTCGAATCCCAACTTTTAAAGAATGGATGAAAGTATAGTTTGTTATTTAGTTAAGAAACAATAAATTATTTTTCTTAAGCTATCTACATATTTTTTATCAAATCATTTGATAAAACTATAAACTAGACGATTTTTGCTTCATAACTCTTTTTAGTCAAAAAAATATATATGTATAATTAAATTTTAAAAAAACTTTTACCATTGAATTGGCTTATTTTAGTTCTATAATTATTTTTTAAACTTATATGCAAATATTAAAAAATACACTATTTTCGAATGAAAAATTCATCCCGAACTTTAGCCTCATACCTTGTAACTAATATTATAATACCTTCGCAATATTTTTTTCTGATTTTAATTTTTATATACCTTTTATTTTCTTATGTGTTGTTTTCATTAATTTTGAATATACATTATTTTTGTTCGCGCTGTAGTTGTTAAAGTCAAGACAATTTTCTTTCTGTAGTCATTCCCAACTTTAATTTTAGTGGTACTTTTCCGTTAGCCGGGCGGCAAAGAAATTTGGTGGAATTCTACATTATTTGGCGATAACATATCAAATATAATAAGTGTTTACATAATACATGTACTATTTTTAGGACTTTGTTATTACGTTTTTTCTAAACAAAATTAGAAAAAGAAGGTCGTTTTTTTTGTTTCTTTTATACAAATTTAATGATTATTCTTTATTGAAGATTTATTTAATAACAAAAAGAGAATTTGGTTTATTTTATTATTTATCGAATTTCGAAAGATATAATTATTGCGATTGGCGATAATTTTTCTACCACTTTTTATAAATATAAAATGCCTTCGTTAAACCTACCTTTATAAAAGTGAAGGCTCTTGGGAAATATCTCATTAAATTCCTAGAACACTTTAGCAATGTGCTGCTGAATAATCTCTCCGAAAAATCGTGTCAGATTTTAATTTCATCTCATGACGTGTTTCCTCCAGTGACTTTAATCAATTAAGTTAAGCTTTTCCCTGACAATACAACAATCTGACGCACGCGTCGTCTCCTGCTTTAAACGAAGCTATTTGCCCTCACTTGTACTCTCCGATCCATCATCTTTCACCTCTGGTTCCAATGGAGGCAGGGGGAAGCAGCATCGGCTTCGCAGGCCATTGATAAACCACAAGGACGCGCAGAGCGGATCTGAAGCATTAATCATATTTAGAAAACAAAAGGAACTCATTGCGAATTGTTAACTCGGCATTGGAAAGCTGCTGTCTTTAGCGCAGTATTAGTCTTGGTTGTTTTCTGAATTATTGGTTGGCTTTCCGGGAAGAGTGTTTGGAAACAAAATGTCGGGTATAAGAAGTAAACCACAATAACAGCCTTAGCAAGAATTGTTGTTGTGGACATTTTCGAGTTCGTCTAAGCATGTTACTTTAAAAAGTCTCATTGGAGAAATGAGGTGTACTACATCTTTATGAAATTATGCTTATCGTTTGTGCGCGTGATTATTTTTTTTTAATGATCGTAGTATAGGATTCTTTTTTCGAAAGAATTTTATTTTCTGTTTTTTGATGAGAAATTATTATATGAAATAAGCTATAAGTTGAAATATATTTTATTAAATTAAAAGTAATTGTATTCAACTGTTTAGTGATATATTAATAAATATATTAACAAAAAGAAAAACTTTTTTTAAAAAATCATTCGTGTACTTTCAATCAGAACTTTTGGAATTTTTGATTTTAATACTATTAAACACAATATAAAGTTTTTTTATGTAAGCATAAAGCGTTCTATTAGTCAAATAAAAATTTTGCTTTTTAAAAAAATCGATTAAAAAATAACGTAGAAATTTGGAAATTTTTAGTCTAATAAAATTTTTGCTTTTTTAAATCAATTTTTTAAAATTATATATATATATATATATATATATATATATATATATATATATATATATATATATATATATATATATATATATATATATATATATATATATATATATATATATAAGTTGCAATGATTTTTTATATGTTATTTTTTATATAGTAGGTAATTGTAAAAATTAGACGAAATAACTCATATTGTTGTAGCTACTAGGGTTGACTGATATAATTAGCTTTTATAATTATTTAACCAAAATTTTGTTGCTGTGCTGCACTTGGCACCCATGTTGTTACATGTAATCAATCTACTTTCCCGTATCTGACAAGACTCAAACTATTTAAAGCAATCTGTACTAACCACTTGCGATCTGTAATAACCACTATATTTTTTAAAATCCTGTTTGTGAAATAATTTTCTTGGAGTAAGAGTCACAGTCACTAGTTTAACCCTTTTGCGGTAAAGTCACATCTCACAAGTCATCATTTTTTAAAATCACGTCATACTATGACACACTACATGCGTCATATGACCAAAGTTGCATTGTATATGATAAAGGTTAATTTAGTTTAAAATTTAAGTTTATTGAATTTGAAATTATCAGTGATTACCACCACATGATGTTTTTCTTTGAAATTATTAAATACAAGTCACAATCAATCAGGTCGAATTTCATTATTATAAATGTGAGCGGTTAATACAACATTTCTTTCTAAAGAAAATACGTGAACTCGCAGTTAGAAATAAGTATCATAAGGGTACGGTTAAGGGTGCAGTTTACACTTTACTGGTGAAAAATGACTGTAGTGATTACGAAGAATCAGAAGAAATAAGTATATAGTTATTCAGTGCTTTATTATGAAAGATCATAAAATATTATAAAGAAGGATACTAATAAATGATGATAATGTACTTTCTAGCAGCGTAAACCTAAAAGTATGATTATCAATGAAAATATATGATGTTTCTATCTTATAAGAATTTATAGAAGTGTTTGATGTAAGTATAATTCTGATTTTGCGCAAACTAGAGGATTTGAAAAGGATCTTTTGGAGTTATTATCAGTAGGGCCTAACAAAAGTGCTAAGTAATTGCCTTGATAAATTATGTAGTAAAACATGAATGTGTATTAGGATTGAACATTACAGTCTATTATTCGATAATGCCTTCTAATGGATATTCAAGATTAAGACAACTTTCGTTTGATTCAGTCAAAATCTTATCAGTCAGAGTTAATCAGTATTATTTTAAATGCCGCAATTTATTTTGAAAAAACCATTTCATATTAAAACGGTTATTTGTATTGATCATATAATGTGTTTTGAATTGAAAATTTATGAAAAAGTTAATTTTATCAAAAATAAGCATAATCAATTAAACGTTTCTATTACATAATAATATTCAATTTATATAAATAAAAATGAATCTCAAAATTGCCAAATATGTTGCTAAGCGCAAAACTCGAGAACGGCTCGACCATATCGGTTAAAAAAATTTTTTTTTTTACTAAGACAGGAGGAAAGCTCTTAAGGAGGGGGGAAAAACGCAAAAATTTCAAGGGAAATAATATGAATTACTTTTTTTACTTTCCCGCCATAAATCTTCAGTTTGGTTTTTTCCTACGCTAATGAGGTTAGGTTTAACATGTTTTCAACCAATTATTTCAAACGATTCTGTTTATTTTCTTAGTGTTTGATGCAGTTAAGAGTAAACATTGTTAAGTATTCGATTCTTCGGATTCATTCTGAAATACTTTTGAATTAAAATAAAACAGAATAAAGGAAGTTAAAAACTTCTAATTCGTATTTCGTTATCCCAACTGGTGTAGAAAATTCAGCATGTGCGATGTGTTGTAATTGTTGACTAGTGTCTTCATTTTAATTAAATTTTTTAAAAATATGTGCATCTCAGTCTCGATTAATAAATAAAATAGACGATTATGATTTTTAAAGAAATACGGACTCGATTTGCTGTTTTGCTTTATTTCAGCTACGCACTGTAAAAAAAAGTACTTTTAGGTTAGGTTTGTGCTTTTCCATGCGTACGAAGTCGCTGGTAAAAGCTAGTAAATAATACATGCAGTTTTCTATTTACTATTGGAATATAAAATGATGCATTTTATTTATTTCAGACCTTTACAATATATAATATAACAAAAGAAAATATAATTTCAAATATATAGCTATAACGAAAATCTTCAAAGGATGGATATGGTGTTATATGTGTGTATGTGTGCGTAATGATATTTTTAAAAATAAATTGAACTTTAATTAATTTCTGAAGCTTTATCTTAATTTAGCCAATAATAATATCATTCTAAAATATTCTCTTATTTCCTTATTCATCCCACTTGTTCTAGTTAATTAATTCAACAGAAGCTTTGTAAAATTGTTGAATCGGCTAAAAGCTACAGATTCTCACGCTCAGTGAGAGAGATGAAAATTGTCCGCCCAAGCACATTCTTTTAAAAAGATCCATTTATTTTCCTTGCCTGTTAGACGTATATTCTGGAAATCCCCATCGAAATTTGATTTTATTAGCACAGTGAAAAAATATTTTCCCTGTCCAAATCTTACGGTATTTAAGACCAGGGATAAAGTTTTTCCGTCCTTCTTTAGGCTTCTGCTTTTCTGCGAGCGGACGCACCTTGTCCGTCAGCTTGTAAATAACGCCTGCTTCCCGTGATGGAATAAAACGAACTTAATTCAACCTGTCTTCTCCATGATTTCGGCCACGACTGCTACCTGCTTTCATCAAATAATTTAAATGCTATATATATATATATATATATATATATATATAAAACACTGAATACTAGGAATTTCGTGTTCATTCCATTGTCATCTGTAAAAGAAACTACCGAAGACATATCAACCTCTTGAGCGGACTGTGGTCCTAAAATAAACTGTTTAAAGCCGGGGATCTTAACACTCCATTCGTTGTAGTAAAAATCCCTTAAACGATGCCAGGATTTCAAACGTGTGGACCACTTTGAAAACGGCATCTGGCAAGTTGCGTGGGATCAAAACGAAACGAAAACAAATATAGGAAGCGCTAGGTCTTTTAAAGCGTAGATATATATACACTTTTTTTTTTCAGTGTGCCATAAAAAATCAAAGTGAAGCGTCAAGAGATAAAAAAGAAACGGAAAAGAAATTGGCACACTAATCTTGAAGTTTTGCGGAGTTGATATGTCCTTGGAAATTTTCTTTTCTTCTTTCTTTCTTTTTAATTAAATCTTCAACTTCGTGTATAAAACATGTAAAAATGTATGAGCACTTAAAATGAAGTGAATTATTCACTTGCAAGTAAGATTCACTGACTCTGTTAAAGCGAACGTTTGTCTTGCGGATTTCGTAAGCATGAATGAAATATTTTTGTATAGCTGCTCATTCTCTTTTTTTGAAACTCCGAATTTAATTTTTTAAAAATGAGCATATACGTATCTGAGTTTTTATTTTACTGAATAAAATGCTAAGTAGAAAGAGAGAAGTTATTTTTAATATACTTAAAAATTAAATTCTTACTCTTCTGACAAATACTGATTAATGATTCAATGGCGTTTTCGTAGTTTATTCAGAAGAAAGATCCCTTGTTACTTTCTCATACACATAGTGTACAAAGAGAGTTATTGTAATCTTTACAAAATTTGCGCAACAGATTTTTAGAATTTATGCTTCAAATCTCCCGGAGAGCGAAAGATGCATTTTTGAAATTATTATTTTTTTTAATTTAAAAAAAATGCTTTTTATCAAATTTGAACGAAATCCATTCGGAGAAAGTGTGATTGTGAGAAAACAATTGGAAGTTTACTCTAGAATTAAAAAGCTAGATAGATAAAATTTGATAAACAGAATCATCATCTATAACGTTAGTATCAAATTTGAAACCAAATCTACGGAAAAATTGACCACCTGTCAATCTCTCTTTATATAAATATATATAATTATAGTACTTCCTGGTTCGTTCATTAACTGCCATGTTGTCCGATAACGTACCCTCCCTATGTTCGTTAGTTCGTTAAGTTTTTAACTACTTTGGCTTTTCTTTCAGCGTTAGGAATTGAATACACAACAAACATTTGATGATAGGCCCATTTCCAATTCAAAACTGAAATTCCACTATGAGATATCGCCAATATCTAAATATCAATTCAGTTTTTTATGTTTTGACGCCAACGTAGTAGCTTGACGGTCAACTTTTCTTTTGAAATCAAAGCTTCTCGCTAGGTTTTTTTTTATCATGTCAGAACATGGTGTTGCTTTTAGCGTCAACAAAAATCCGTGGGGGTAAAAAAAATATCTGCACGAGCATCTAAAAAAAAACAGTTTTTAATAATGTGATGCCATCCCATTTGTAAAAGCTCTGATTAAAAAAAAATGGATGACTGCAGCAAATAAAACCTAGAGAAATGTCATTTTGTGCACGTGATTATATAAAAGGAAATAAATAGGAATTGTGATATTTTTTTAAAAACAATCAATGCGAGGCAAAGTTTTTTTTTTGGATCGTTTGCCATACTAAAGTGACTCATTCAATGAAACTATTAAAATGAATAAAAATATAATTTGACTTGCACGAGCACGTGGTGCTTGGCCGTTCAAAAATTGATGTTCTGATATGATACATTGAAATATGCATGGCAGATTCTATTTTAATCTTTTTTTAAAAAATTTGTTATCTCTTTACGCCCCGTTTCTATTTGAAAAAAACTATTCATGTTTAACGCATATATTGCTTAGTTATTCAGATAATTGCTAGCTGAAAGGTAAAAAAGTACTATTACTCTAAAAAAATATACTGGTAGCTATTCATCACTGTTATAAAAACCGGTGTATTTAAAAGTAGAATTAGTGAATATTATTTTAAAACTCATTTACTGTTAATTTGGTGTTAATTAAGGCTTTGATTATCCTTTTAATTATCCTTTCATCGGTAAGCAGAATATAAAAACTTACTTCGGCGTACTAGTTACTTTCATTTAAATATTTCAAACAATACTGGCAAAACAAACTTCAACTGTCACAGATCAGGTGACTCGCTGCCTACCAATGTCATATGATTTTTTTAAATATTTATTATTATTATTATTCTGTGTCAAATTTTAATTTCAATCAATTGAAATAGAGCTACCAAAATACATGCGTTTGCTTTATTGTACTGCAAAAGTGTATATCTCTTATTTTCTAGGCTCAATAAATCTGAGCTCTCATGGTGTTCACGGTTAAGGTGTATAAATTTTATTCGTTGTTTAAAGGGTAACCCCTTTATCTATGCATAGTATAAAATGAAGTTTCCTAAAAGCGCCTGTATGTTGGAATCACAAAAACTTCAGAAATAGTTAACAGATATTGGAGATATTTATACCATTTTGTAGATATTTTATTGGAGAAGGTTTTAGCGTATTAAAATCTTATCAAAATAAAAAGAGGAGTTTTATAACTGCGATTTTAACTTATCACCGCATGCGCGTAAACCTCGAACCGCGCATGGACAAATAACAAGAGCTGTGATATGGTATACATTTCTTTGTTTACGCCTGATTTCAAACAGCGATTCAAATGTCATTCTACAGAAAAGAACATCGACCTTGTGTTTTGTCTACGGTCATATCGTATTTTTACCTTTGTAATAGTCTAAATATTTTTGAATGCGTGCTTTAAAAAATTGTTTTTTTTTTAAAATTTATTTTTAATAATTTCTAAATATGTTTTTATGTTTGATGTTGCGTGACATGCCCTTGTCATATTGGGTGGAAGCTGGGCTTAAGTTTAAAGCTGATTTTTCTTAATGGATACTACGCCACGGGCAACGCCGTGCGAGTACTGTTTGTTAGGGATAAAGAAGTATTTGATAGAGGCAGTTTTGAGGTAACATTTTTACTAAATGTGTGCAAAACAACAACAACAATAATAATGGATTTTTTTCGTACATATTTTCTTCGTCTTTAGTATTATTTATAGCTAGCTGAAGAAACAAATTAAAATTAAAGTAAAGCTTGTGGTTTTTTAGGTTTAGTCATTTAGGAAGTATGTCCTTATTGTTAATTATTACACAACTTCAACTGTTTTTTTTTAATGTTTATTTATTTTTCTTATACGAAAGAACTTTCTTCAGCTTTGCTTTCATTTTATTTTGTTTGTAAAAGCAGCAACAATAACTCCCGCTGTTCTGTTGCAAGAGCGTTTATGAGTCGTTTCGGTCACAATGCCCTCCCTTTAATTCATTTGCCTTAGGAATCAGACATGAAAAATGAGCGGATACATTCTCCATTATTTGCATGCAAAACGACGCCCCGTAATGTGAAACTCCCAAGGCTTTTAAGAAATTAGGATGGATATATTTTTTATTTTTAAACGATAACCCTTCACTTTATTAAAAACCCACGCTTGCAGCTGACGAGCGAATCAATTTAATGCTTTTCCATGAGTGAAATATGTGTTTTCTTATGAAAAATGAATCTCGATTTCCTTTTGGAACTTGCGAAAGGCGTCGTGCTATTAAGGCTAATGTGTGCCTGCTTCGTTGAAAAAATTGTTTGTTTTGGAAATAAGTATATTTAAGTCGATGATCACAATTTTAAAGGTGATCAGACGTGCCGTACAGACACGGACAGTCAAAAATGTAAGCAATCCTGATATATATAACCGTTAATCCATATAAATAACCGTTTATATATATATATATATATATATATATAATTGTTTTTATATAATACTTACTGTCTCACATCCTTTTTTCTAGAGATCATGTCGGCTCTATCCGGTTTATTATAAATGCGGGTAAATTTTACTGTAATGAAAATAATAATAATAATAGATTAAAATGAAACCTGCTATGCATATTTCAATGTATCACGTCAGAATATCATTTCTTGAACGGCCAAGCGTCACGCGCTCGTGCAAGTTAAATTATATTTCTATTCATTTTAGTTGTTTTATCGAATGAATCACTTTAGTATTGCAAACGGTCCAAAAAACTTTGTCTCGCATTCATTGTTTTAAAAAATATTATACTTTCTATTAATTGCATTTCATGTTATCACGTGCTCAAAATGACATTTTTCTAGGTTTTATTTGCTGTAGTCATAAAACTGTTTTTTTAAAAAAAAATCGGAGCTTTTGTAAATGGGATTGTAACGCGTTATTAAAAGTTGATATATTTTTTTTTGAGATCCTCGTGCAGATAGTAAAATTTTTTATTTTTCGCCTCCGGAATTTTGTTGACGCCACAAACCTCATTCCCAAAGCAGCATCAAGTTCAGACATGATTATAATAATAGCACTGCAATTCATTTCAAAGAGACAGATATATATTTGTTAGTTTGCTTGAGAATGTGCATTACAAAAAAAAATCATGTAACTATGCAGCATTATTAAGTAAACGCAAATAAATTGCTATGTACGAAATAGCACAAATAAAAGAAAACACACAAAATCGAAAACAGTTATGCAAATATATATTTAAAAAAATAAACACTAAAAATATTTATACATCGCATAGCACTATAAACATCAAATAAAAGAAACCGCCATTATGATTTTTAAATGTTAAAGGTATTTTACCTCGGAACAATTTAAAATCGTTAAAAAATTTTGCTTTTGAAACAAAATATTTAAGATCTACAAATTATTTATTTTTGTTAATAGCTATCGTAATCGTTAATTCAGTAATTTATTTTAAGATCTTTATGTGTAAATAAAAATTGTCGTTGTAATTAAACTTAAAATTATTATTATTATTATTTTAATTTTAAAGCACTCTTCTGAAAGATTTTGCCACTTCCCCAGAACGAATGCTAGTGAGATTTTATTTCAAACCTTGATTGTCTTTAGATGAAAATATTTGTACATCGTATTTTCTTCTTATGTTTAAAGTTACAATATTCATTCTGAATCTCAAATTTTTACCTATTCAAACTTCAATTACTGTACTCAGTCTGAAAGATTTTATTACATACTAGCATTCCCGTACCCGGCATTGCTTGGGTAATGGAATTAGCGGAGGATAACAGTGCTCCGTGCACTTAGTTACGAAAATCCCCTATAATAACTACTTATTGCCTATAATTTTTTCTAATTTTGGGAGGGTCCCGGTGCTCCTGTACTCCTTAGATATATGCCCTTGTCCTTAACCGATCCTTAACTGTCCTTAACGATCATTTTAAAGTATTGATTTTCTTTGTAAACGCTTGCCATCCACATTTTATTGCTATATCTATGTTTAAGCAAACACTTCTTTGTATACAACATTTTTTTTTATGGTGCTAAAATTATTAAGCTGCTTGATGAATTGACTCTGGAGCAAGCTACATAAAATTGGCCGTGTGAAAAACAGTCTGCTCTTAAATCGATCCCTGCTAATTTTAATGCCTGTCCTAGTGACTTATTAACGGTTATTGCAAAGCAAACTTTTACAGGAAAGGGCACTCTTCTAAATTCAAAAGGATAGTCCGACGGAATTAGTGGAATGCGGGGTATTAAAACCTACACTAATCGAGCACATCCAGTAAGCATCGTAGCTTCGATTACATACTTATTAAGTCTAGTCACTTCGTCTGGTATTCTGGTGCCATTGCATAACTTTGGTGGACAAAGGTTTCTTAGTGGCATTACTGGTGTCCCAACTTTCAGGTGAAGTATGTGAGGTAGAAAACCTGGAATGAATTCATTAGACGCGTAATTTTTGCTGGATTGTTTTCAAAATTGATCAAGGTATGCCAAAGAAATGCCAAATTATATATAAAAATGTTTAGTCTCATTTTTATTTATCAATGGATTAGATATGTAATGCTGAAGAGGAAAACCCAATAAACGACAAAAAAAATTTTAATGCGCAATTTTCAATCAGATTTTTACAATCTTTCACACGATTTTGAAAAATTTATCAAATTTTATGTAAAAAAAAGTTGATTAAGTTATATTGAAAAGTTTCGGCGTAATTAAATATTAAAGCGAAATTTCACCTCTTAGTTAAAAAATCCGCCAAAAATTCAGTTTTAGAAATTCAATTTTTTAAATTGTATTGCAGCATACTGCATCGCATTGTCTTTCAAGAAACATATTTTCTGTATTTTTCCGACTAAACGTCTATTTTACAGGGCCGTTCGAGAAATAGACACGTCAAAATGTACGTTTTTTTTTTTTTTTAAATCTATATTTAATTTTTGCGTCGATATTTCGTAAAATAAATTATACCCCCATGGTCTATGATAGAAAGTCCATCCGATTCCACTGCGATATTGAGTATAAGTTGAGCGGACGCGTAACGATGGCAATTTTAAAAACACGGTTTTACGGGACAAAACGGTACGCATAAGCGATCGCTGCTTCGGAAGGCCGTGTTTCACTCGGATAGTAACATTACAGGTTTTAATTTCACAGAAATTAAGAGGTTTTAATTAATTTTTCCCGAACTAATTGATATTTCGAAAAATAAACTATCCTATCTTTTAAGTTGGATCAAAATGCAAGTGGTGTGTAAATTTTATTAACATCGGTTTAGTAGTTTAGGAGTCCATTGCGGAAAAACAACGTGACACGTAATTTATATATATATTAAGATTATAATCATCTTTGAACGCTTTATTTTATAGTTAAGTACATATAAATTGGCAGCAATTTTTCATATTTATTTTTCTTTTCGTATAGAAGAATAGCTTTTGGAAGTACAGAAATACAATATCGTTTGAAAATGCTTGATTAATCGGTTGAAAACGATTAACTGCCCGTATTTCTCTTCGAAAAATTCATTTTAATAGATTTGTTAATTAATGAGAAATTAGATCTGAAAACTATTTTTATTAATTATATATCTATTACAGATAATTGAAATTTATTTTCTCCTTGTCAAGTAACGTTTGTTCGTTAAAAATATCAAATTGCTTGATGAAATCGTCATTTAGTTATTACGAAGTAATTCTTTTTCATATGTTTTTATATAATAAAATATTTTAAAAAAATTGTGATTGTTTGCATAAAATTATAATAATCATTACTTTATTAGTTGATAAAACTTTTTATTGAATTTTATTAAAACTGCATAGAAAACTGTACTCTCTCACCAATATATTCTCTTCTTTTCCCGCGTTTGTAGAAAATCGTACTCTCTCATTAATATATTCTCTTCTTTTCCCGCGTTAGAATTCCTTTCAGTTCATTCGCTTTCGCGTCAAGTCAGGGATAGAGTCACCAACTCGACCGTGGGAACGAATCGCAAACAAATATGCAGCAGTTTGGATTGTTGAAAAATCGATCTGAACATTGTCGTTTTTCATTTCTTTCCGGAAACGATACCATTGACTTAATCTTTCGGATTTCTTTCTTTTTAACGGTTATACGAAGGCTACAAGTTCATTTTTCTAATCAGCTACGTTTTTTGGTTGAGAAACCTTTGTTGATTAGTTGACTTGTTGCATGTTTGTTTTGATTCATTCATTTATTTTGATTACTGTCTTTATTAAATAAGTTATCTATAACCATAAGTTGAATATTATTATATTAGCATTGTCAATTGGGATTACATGGTGTAAAGCTTTTCAACATTGAAAAAAAAACAGCTATAATGTAGTTACAGGTGTGAGGACCGGAAATATATTTCTTTTCAGAAAATGCTTCATATTTAATTATTTTTCCTAAAAATAGATTATGTATTATTTTATTTAATACCCTATAATATTAATAGATTTTTTTTACGGAGTTGCTTATTTTATAGTGATCCACATTGCTGCCTGATTTAGTGTTTTAAAATATATAATTAAGGAATGCAAAACAATATGTGCAATGTTTTTAATTTCTATTTGTTATTAAGTTTATTTTGAAAGCTAGATAAATTGATAAAGTCCTTGATGGCTTTTTTAATCGAAGCATATTGTCTATATTTTTTTTTCTAATTTTTTTAGATTGGATAAAAGAATATAAAAAAAATTAAGGCAAAGTTAATGTATTTTATTTCTAAATATCTTGTATATAATCCGATTATATAACATTTAAAACAGAAATTCACAGTTGGTAAATTTATGTGTTTATGACTTCATTTTAATCCTTTATTGAAATTATTGAATGTTTTGTTACATAATAATCATTTGTTATATAATTTAAATTAAAACGTAGCCAGGTAGACTCATTTGAAAACATTTAAAGAATTTTACATTAATTTAAACCGTTTCGTTACATTAATTGTCTAGGCTACTTCACGGGAAAAAAAAGTCTGCCTTGTGATTGAAATTGCGGTATTTTAACATATTTTTTGTTTTGAAAAAACAGTTATAAATAATAGTATTTTTCCAAAATTTAACATTTTAATACTCAAATTAATAATAATAATAATTTTTTACCATTTTGTATACATTACAGATAATATTGTCTAAGGTTTTTCCACAGGTGCTTTAAAGAAATAAACCGAATTT
>JAOUZG010001186.1:207808-218407 GCA_026289955.1 Argiope argentata
TAAGCAATAAAATATTTTATGACAACATCTCTTATTTAAGCTTTGGTAATATTACAGGTTATAACTTATTCCTGACTATTGCGTTTTATGTAACAACAATAACTTTTGCATACTTTCAGATCACACAGTTTAATGAGTACCTTATTTGTTATAAATCGTAGCCACTTTATTAAAAAAAAAGAAAAGAAAATACTTTCATGTTATGTTTTCACATGTTCGAAATGGACATATTTTATAGAGATGAATTAACTATGAAAATTTATTTCATGGCATGAAATATTCATTCGAGATCTGATATGGAGAAAAAGAATCAATGGAATTTATTGATATGGGCAAATACATTCATAATTATGTTGTTGTTACTTATGGCACTTGCCATGGACAAGCTCCCTGCTGATACAGCTGCAGATTTAAGCCGAAAGGACGTCTCTTGTTTTTGAAATAGCGCCAACTAGGGCCAAGAGTACGACTTAGCTACACACTCACCACATTTTCTTGCACAGCCCCTTTTTACCAGGGGGCACATTCACACATCTCACAGATAGCACACAGAAGAACAACCATGTCCAAATCGAGACTCCCATAACACGAGGAAGATACGCTACCTCTGTGCCAGAAAGCCGGCTCATAATTATGTTTGTTTATTATTATGCTGTGCTTAGAGCTTAAATCATTAATACATAGTAAAGTAATTATTAATACATTTCTAAGAATTTTGCTTTGTGTGAATGATAAATATAGCAATTTTAAAGAGTCAAATTATAAATAAATTTTATAATTTTTGATAAATATCTTTAATTTATATAATCACCAACTTTCTAATTTAGTCCATAAGGAGAAAAATTTAATACTTAATTGGATGGGAATATGATGCAATGAGTTGAATTCTAAATAATTTATTGAAACAGAAGTTATCAGTATTATCTGCTCTTTATTATTACACTTAAAATACCTGAAGTATTGAACGAGGGACACTTCCTTTTTCGATTACAATTGTAGCATTTTAATATCGCGTTCGCTGACCTTTATCAAGTTGGGGGTAATTTTAGACGCGTACTGATCTCGCCTTTGATTCAATTCATTGGATTGCCAGATTGCTATAAAGATACCCTCATTTACATCGACGACTTTTTTTAATACGATAATAATCGCACATTTAGTTTTCGATCGGATGATTTAACGAATCATTAAATGTTGGATGACTTCTATTTATATCTGTTTGACCAATGAAATGAGATAACAATTTAAAGCAATAATATACATAGAGGACTAAGAATTCCTTCTTAAATTACTAGCTGAGCAAAAATGCTTTGGTTTCTTTCAAAAAAAAAAAAAAAAAAAAAAAAAAAAGGTTTAGAAATGCTTTTTGCCGTAACCGTAGCGTAACTACCGGTGTTTGTTTATTTTGAATTGGGAAGTATGCGCTGTTCTTTCACCAAATCTGTTAGCGTAACGCTTAAGAATCTGTCTATCGAATCGGTTCAAACATGTGTTGATAAGCATTTTTCTTCTGATCCAGATTGCCTGCATTTTTTTTTTTAAATCGAAAGAAAGATGTAACGATGATGTTGGAAAATATGCATTGGGTTTCAATCGAAACGATCTCTATCGGAAGCAATCCTGCCCTTTCAAAATACGGAAACAGTTTTTACGAGCTGATAACACTTTTTTTTATTGTTATTATTTCGCGTTGAAAACGTTCTCATGCAGGACTGCAGCTGCCCATGTTATGTGAAGCGTATATAATAAAGGAAACAACGTTTTTGTATGGAAAAAAAATTGCCTTGCCAATGTGACAAAGATTTCAGCGCCAACGACCGGCGCATTTTATTATTTGCACCTGTATTACTTGCTCTTTCGAAATCTTACCACAACGGATTGAATTATCTTTGTTATATCTTTACGAACATCTCGAAACTATCCGGAAATAAGAGATTCTAGTTTGAAAGAGTTTTTCATGACTTGTAATTGTGAATTATTGTTTCCGGATAATAAAAACTAGCATCGCCGTGCTAACTTACAGTTTTTAATTAAGATTATAGAAGTTCTACTGGATAACTGTGAACATAGTATGCGTCTTTTTTCCACTTCATTGCCGCGTAAATATGCCCGAATATTTCGAAATCAACCACTGCCTGTCAAATTGCATATGAATCTTTTTGCGGTTTTGCAACTTGTTTCTCTCCAGCCCAAATTATTTCAAACCACAACTGTCATCAGTTGTATTCTAAGAAGGCAAAATAATTAATTTGTATTTCATTTCTCAGGCATTCCATAATGAGACATCTGTATTATTAAATTATGTAAAGTATTTATTATGACTAGGAAAATAATAATTCATCTTTTTGATTTTGTTTTTGTCATTTTTACTCTGTCTTAGGTAATTGAATTTATTTTTTTACTTCTTTTTAGATTGGATTGCTAGAGTTCAGTTTTTTGGTAAGGTTTCTATAGTAAAAATCTTTTTTTTTATTTACATATTTTTAATAAATCTTTATCTCTAGTTTTTTTTAAAGATATACATATATAATCTTTTTTTTGTTTCTTTTTTCTTTTCCTTCAAAAGATTTTTTTTCTTATTCACTTTTAGTTTTATTCAATTGCTACCATTAGTTCACAATCTCCCTACATATATCTTGTTCAAATTTTCAGTCGTTAATAAAATACTTTTTATTCACCCTCTCAAGTTCAAATACATTTTTTAAGCTTGTAGTGGATGACACTTGATGATAATACAGTTTTTTCAAATATTAATTCATAAATTAAATTTAATTCATTTTTAAATCTTTAAATAGAGTTTTAGCAGTTTCTAATGAAAATTGAAATCAACAAGCAGTAGCTCAATCGGTAAAGTGCAAAGATTTATTTTTCACATGAAAGTGAAAAAAGCGAGTTAAATTCTTACGAAATAATACTTTTTTAATCAATTATTTGTACTAATTGTAATTATTTAATAAAAAGTAACTAAAACGAAATTTTTCTTCGTTGATGTAAGTAGCAATTGACTTATTATTATTATTATTATTTTATATTACTTGTTTAAATTCATTTTGACCAGATGTCAAAATCTTATCTCAATAATTATTTTCCGTTTTTAGATTTTATAAAAATTTTCAGGTGCTCAAATTTAAATCCAATATGATTTGAATATCTAGTATTTTTTAAAATCCCTTTCTATGATTTTTAATTTTGGCGATGCCATTTGATTTCAGTGCCTGTAAGGTTAGTTTTTCCGGATTGTGTTCAATAATATTTAATTTAACTTGTAGTCTTTCTTTATATGCTCTTATTCTCCGCTAAGCCTTACGGAAAGTTCTCATAGTTTCCGAATATATAACTGAGATGGCCAATGATATATTTTGGATGACAGGTCTTCGAATCAGAATTTGTGTTGACTAACACTGGATGGTTGAATTATCGACTTGTCAGATATATGAAGATGTAGGCTCATGGTTACTAAAATATTAATATTAAAGGGAGCAAACTCCTTTAATATTGAGCTCTTTAGTGATAGTATTTTGATTCATATTTTTAGTAAATCAATTGAGTCGCATCTTACAGAATGACAGGTTTACTTCTATTACTTAGCTTTAATATCCAGGTGTTCTTTGTCTAGTATAAAGTTATTATTGTTTAACTATGTTATTACCACTAGATTGCCTAGTACAGTTGCTAGTTAACAGTAGGTTTTAAAAAGGCCCAATACTTTCTGGTCAAACAGATATATTCAATTATTTTTGTGAGGATGAAATTTAATAAACATGCTTTTTTATTTATTTTTGTCATCTCAATAATAGGAATAAATGTGTGAATTTCTTGATTTTTCAAGGAGATATAATGCAGGTATTTTGAGACTTGATAATATCATCAATAAAATTGTGAACAAATTAAAGAAAATGCATCTCATTCTGCCTTGTAAAAGAAAGATAACCCTTTATTTAGCACAAATGATTTGAGGTTCATCAGAATGGAAATAGAGAAGGAATGATATAACCTGAAACATTTTCTACTGTTAAAATTGTAATATATCATATTAGAAGAGACAACTGTCACAATTTCTTTGTTCAAGGCTGAGCTCTGACTATGCCTATTACTTTCTAATGGGCACCTTATCATTGTGCATTTTTTAAAAAGTCTTGTAGCTACATTTTCCCTTCAATGATGCGCTTTAAGTTTGATGTTCCTTTTAAGATATTTTTCTCTGCGATTTCAGTGTTTAATATTTTACACATCACACTTGGCAACATTAGAAAATAATGCAACTTATGGCAATCCAATATATTTTTTAAGCTTACCCCCCCCTTTAATTTAACTTACATTTCCATAGAAGAAATACAATTTTCCTTGTAGAAAAGACTTAAGACTTATTATTCATCCCCTCCTTGTATCCGCTTGAATAGAAATTGAAATAAAAACGGCCATATTTGAAAACCTCAACTATTGTACAGTGAAACAGTAAATATCAAGCTAGAAATTATTTGTTATATTAATACAAAGGCTTACTTTGAAAAAGTAATAATGGAGTCGAAAGGATACTATTTACATTATGCTTGTAAATTTCAACAAAATTTATAAAAATATGGCAAAGTCACCTACGCTTCGCAACTATTACATACCATGCTTTTGTTATTAAAGTTGCTAGTGGGAATGAAATGTTTTCATCTCGAGAAATAAAGACCAAAAAACTGTTTAAGAAAATGTATCCAAAATATTTTTTTCTTATTTTTTTTCTTTATTAAATGTTAAGAATCGTTCTTAACAAAGATTAAAAGTAAAAATATATATGTAATTGTCTATGAACGAAATTTAATATAAAAATATCTTCCTATACAAATTTTTTTACAAAAATTCGTTATTTGTTAATGCTTCGTTTATGATTGTCTTCATTTTTAATAAAATAAACCCTTCACTTAATTGATTAATTGCGTGATTTCAGTTTTACTATTAATAGTTATGACCAGTTTCATTGTTTTGCTCAACTAGTATTTCCTTTCATCCATCATTTACTCATCTTATTTAAGCAGTTATACAATGCCAAATATCAACAATTCTATTTCGAATACAATATACTTGGAAAATTCATGCATAAAAAACCCTTACTAAAAAAAATGGAACATGCTCGCATGGTGCTTTTTTTATAGCTTATACATCCGTGAGTCATAGCATAGAGTTCGGAGATTTTCAAAGCAGGGAGGAACCAAGGGGTCCTCCATGCACCTACTGGTATCCCCTGTTCTTTGTTTTCGGCCCCTAATCATCGGGCGCTGCGGTCCGCACGTGTTAAAAAAAGCATACTATTGTGGAACACCCTCTCCCCCGATTGGAAGCGCACCGATATGTGTCTTAAAGTGGTATAAAGGTTCTATCACTCCGTTGTTCCCCTCCCCATCTGGTTTCTGTCATTCCGACCCTAGTTCAATAATTCTATTGCATTTGACGCCATTTTAAAACGTTCACTTTCCCTTCCCGTGTAACAGTTTGAGTACGTGCAGAGGGTGGGTGAAATGAATTTTTAAACGACATTCTATTTTTCGTCGTCTTTTGAAATGGAGAACTTTTAATTTATTTCAATCGTCATATGCACAAGAGAAAGACTTTTTACTTTCTTGGGCGTGAAATTTATAGAGAGAAAGTACTGCTTTTGTCTAAAAAGTTCGAACTCGGAAGTTTTAGCGAATCTTTATGTTTCAAACCTCAGCCCGAAAGACACATTTTTTGGAATAATGTCTGTCTATCTGTCAGTGAGCACGATAACTTGAATTAGATGCATAAAATTTAGTATGTTTCCACTAAATTTGTTGGTTTCAATCAAATTTTGAATTTAATTTTTCGGACAATGTTTACCTAAATATAGAGCTGCAAAACGAAGAGAACTAGAGAATGAAGTCTATGTTCACAGATTTAACATCTAAAATTTAGGTATTATGTATTGGAATCTAAACTGTCTAGGAATTGATTATCTGACGGTCACAATCTTGTTAACTCTAAAAATTTAAAATGATGACATTTGATTTATGATTTTTATAACTAGAATTGTAGCCCTGTGTTATATTTTGATTTAAATTGATCCATAATAAAGACGCCCAAAATACTCATCTAGTTTATTGATACTTAAATCTGAATTATTCACCAAAGATTGGACACTTACTAGATTTAACTATTGTTCACCAATGGCATGCATGCAATTGATAATACTGTGAATTCTATATAAGCCAGATAACATCTCTCGGACTGAAGTGCACTTTTGGCCCAACGGGTATGTTATTCGGCTACTAACCGTAAGATTGGGAGTTCGGGCCTAGCGCAATCCGCACACACAACTGATAATACACAAAAACATTTATTAAAGAAATACCAGAAAGTTTTGTGTTAACTACTCCCTCTGATTTTTTTTAAAAGTATTTCCTTACTTAACAAAGCTATTCTTGATGATGATGTGTGATTTAAAAACCTTTATCGATTTCAATTTAAACTGCTTCTACCTTTTTATTAGAATTCACCGAAAGTTTTACTCAATTTTGCCAAGAATTGCCTTTTTTACAACATTAACACAAGCAACCAACCGTGTGATTTAAAAGCGATTTCATGAATGCGTGATTAATGTTAAAATGAAAACATTACTTTTTATCCTTTCCTTAATATTACAAATGATATATGTTGTGATAAAACAGTTAAAAAAAATAAAACCAGATTAACGCACCAAATCTAACCTTACACTTCAAAATGAGTAACACGAAAAGGTGGGGAAAAGGAAATAATTTATTCCCGCACAAATGATGTTATTTGCTCTGTTTCTTAATGGATGATTAGAAAAAGCTTAGTTTCATTGAAGCAGAACTTATTAATTACAGAACATTTATAAAATTTGAAATTCAAATTGATATTCCGTCGAGTTTTCCTTTGTTATTACATGCTTTCAATAAGACTGTCGTTATTGTAATTACTTCACTTCATTGCATTTTACTTTTATAATTTTTCCTATTAGAAACTTATTCTAATGTCTGATTATAGATTTTAATTGAAAAAATTAGAATGATTTATAATATATGTAGAATGTTATTAGTACAAATTCCGGTAATAATTCAACTTCGATCTTTCCTTCCAAATCCATAACTATTAACTGTTTGAAATACTTATTTGTTTTTTCACATTGACAATGATAACCACAAGTCAAGTATATTTTTGTATTATGGAATTATGGTTATGGTAAATTACGAAGTTTTTATTCCTAAATTGAGTATTATTTGAATCCCTATTTATTCGACTGTGATCTTCACACACACACACACATCTGATTATGTACCTGATGATGTAGTATTGTGAATATCATGAGAAACACTTGAATCAAGTAAATTTACTGATTTGTAAATTAAACAACCTAAAGATATTTTACTTTACAACTAAGCCATGAAAAATAAACAGTTTTAAGATAGTTTATTTTGTCGACCCATTTTGTATTTCCTGCCTAATTTGGAAGTCTATACTATCCCAATACTGCTTTAAATATCATTGATTTGTTTTTAAGGATGTAATAAATCGATAAGTTTAACTCATTCGTGTTTAAGTGTTCTAGGTTTACATTAAGAACCTTTTGCTTTATTTCAAAGCATGGAATTTTCTTCGATTCGTTGACTTCGGTATTGTAATTAGTATTCAAAATAATATCTAATTAGATTTTCGACCAATTTGTTAACTTATTTGTAAAATCCATTCACTCGCACACACAAAAGTGGACACTGAATTATAAAATAAACATTTCTAATTTAAAAAAAATATAAACTATGTTTTCGATAAACTATTTTGTAGTTAGATTTTTATTTTATCTAACTTCTCTCGGCCTATACCCACAAAATCGGTAACTGGCCAATGAACTTAAATTAAGTTCCAAATTATCAAATTGGCAAAGCAGGTGGCCATCTTGCAACTTCGGAAGACCTTTACAAATCTTTTGCGTTGCTTTGAGGTAATGTAATCTTGTACATCATTTACAAAGAGCATGTACAGAATTCATTTAAATTGGAATCAAATATCATAAAATAAAAATTATGTAAAAGAATTTTAAAACTAGTATTCTGAAAATTGACAGTTTTATTCTTGGAAATGTTTTCCCCTTTCTACATAATTTCTTCGTGTCTTTAAATTCGCATGTGTGTAGTTTTTTGTAATATGTACAGGCCAACAACTTTTACAAACATTGTATTTGAATATTTAAATTATGTCGAAGAGTATTATTTCAATTTAAAATTTATTTTTTAATTTAAATTCTCTTTGTACTTGAGACATTGAAACACACTCTTTCATATGTGATTTTTGATTGACTTTTTGCATTATATTTGATTGATTTTGATTTTGTTAGTAGCTTTTAGCAACTAACCGCTTAAATTGCTTTTGTGAAAATATAATTTGTAATTTTCACCATCACTTCATATCCATATATTCACAGTATGGTTATCTCTGCATGGCCAGGTTTGGTTCTTGTACCATTAATGTAAACTTTCATTCCATTCCTCATATGTGATTTGCAATTCAAGGTTTTAATATACAAATCCGTCATATTCGATACTTCAAAATTGCTTATAAGAAACTATTTTATAAAATAAAGTGGGTGAAAAGGAAATTGAGAAAAGGAAAGAGGGATACCGAATCCTGTACTGTTTGAAGCCGTCTCTACAATGCTTATTTCAAATCTACTGAAATTCGCTCAAAAAATTGTTTCTTTTCAAAGCTAGCTTTTAACTACAGATTGTGCGAGGATTTGACTAAAGTATCCTACTGGGTTAAAAGCTTGAATTTGGTGGAGAATTCGCACTTTTATTCCATTGTTAGTTTTATTTTGTCTATATCAATTAGAAGCCTAGTTAATGCAAACTGTTGGCTTGTAAGTGAGGCCTATTTATTATGATTTAAAAATGCTTTTTCTGAAAAATAATTTTTTCATTATTCTTCTATACGAATATCGTCATGTCTCAAAAAAATAATCAAAATATCTTAATAAAATGTATCATCAGCTCACGTTATGTTATGCGGAATGTAATGAATTATGAATTTGATGTTAAATTCTCTAGCAGTAGATTTATGATTATTTAGTGTAAATATTTTTAAAAATTCCATATTTTCATACATTGCACGCAATTTTTTATTTTTGAATAGAATTCCTAGGTAATAGTTACACTACAAGATATACTACACATGTAACGTTGCCAAAAAAATTAAAAAACTGCAACATTTTATCTTCTTCTAGAACAATGCTAGTTTTTGTGAAACAAATATTAAAATTTTTATCAAAATGTTCTGTTATTTTTCTCTCCGAAAGCTACATATATATTTAAATAATTTCACTTTTATTCATTATTTTATTCTTAAATAAAAGATCATAATATTTTTTTAAATCCCCTCTGAACTTTATTGGATACCTTAATTCGTTTTGTTAGCCAAAGAATTACATTAGGTAATTTCTTAAACCGGTTTTATTATGAATAATGATAATACATTTACACAATGTTTCATTTTCATCCGTCGTCTTTTTCCTAATCGCCAAAGAATCTGCTCGATGCCAATTCTTTTTGTTACCCTTTTTTTAACTCAAAAAAAAAAAAAAAACTTGATTCGGTATATAAATATATTCTATATATTTATATACCGAATTAACTGCTTATTAATTACCGATCATTTTATCAAGTTTAAAAAAAATGGAAGATACGTTGTTATTATTATTATTATTATTAATAATATTGCCAGCACCTGTAGAGCCTTTTCAGAACCGGCAGTACCAAGCCAAATACATTTTAATTTCTCCGCCACCGTCATCTTTCGACCACTGTTTAGTCTTGTTGGCGGAAATTGGCGCTGTCACTATTTCCCTCTCGTGGGCTTTTGGAACCCCTCCACCAGTAGTTGGGTCAACGCGCCAGCAGCACGTCTCTTCCGCATCCTCGGCTTCTACGGAAATGATCCGGAGTTTGCGGCGAGGGATGCTGTTCTGTTCGAACCGTGGCTCGAGATGACACACTTTGCACCTTCACTCCGAGGTCAAATGACTCTGTGATTGGTGTTCGTCTGTTGTTTTATCGTTAAAGCATGTGAATGTAACTTATGGGTGGATATAAACCGTGCTGGGTGGTGAAGTAAAGATGCGTTTTTAAAGGTGAGTGACCGGCATTTATGAATTATAAATTGTACTATAAAGGGGGAAAATTATTATTTTATTATTTTTATGACTTGTACTTAATAATTAACTTTCCGTTTATTTTTAAAAAGTTCGCGTTTGTACTTGTTTAAGTATTCTTATTTTGTTTTAGCATATAGATTATCTGAGAATTTGGTTTTAGATTTATTAATGAAAAAAAAAAAGAAAATTGCATTTTTCCCGCGTAAGAAAAGAGAACAATTATTTTTACTATTCTAAGCACCTTTTATCTTGTCACATTATAAATATGCTTTTTGAATACAAAGTAAAATGATATTCAGATTAAAAATAGCTCATAGACGTTTTATGAATCTTTTGTAAATTTATTTCATTCTTATGACTTTTCTCTACATAGTTAAGTTTTATTTCACTTGTATGCTTGTTTGTTTTTTGTACTGAATTCGCGGTTATTA
>JAOUZG010001186.1:218507-240037 GCA_026289955.1 Argiope argentata
ATATATAAAGAAACAATTTTGTAAGAGGTATATTACGAATTGCCCTTTTAATTATTAATTTAGAAAGATACATAAAATGTATTAAAATGTTAGGAATTTTTCGGATCACTGAAGAATTAATTTTTTAGACAATAGTCTAACCCTTTACAGATAAAAATTCCACATTTTATTGGAATCCCTGCCTGATGGTGACCCTTGAGAAAGTGATGAGGTCGGGTTTCTTTTTCTGAATTTTGATTTTTTAAGGTTCTTTACTATTTTTACTTTCGCATTTTTTATTTCTCATGTTATTTCTATTTTTTTATTCATCTCTCTCTCTCTATATATATAACTATAAACTATAAAAGGATATATATATATTCTTTTATAGTTTTCTATTGCCAACTTTCGTATTCAAAATGTTAAAATAGATCAAAGAAAATGTAATATTCTAATGTAAAATTCGGAAAAATGATAAGTTTTTAATAAATACGTTCGTTAAAATTTTTTATGAATATTTTATAAAATTATAATTCATTGTCGGTAAATAAAAAAATACTCATTACTAAGAAAGTATTTTTAAAATGTCGCTTTCAAAAAATCGCAAAAATCGATGAACTTATTTAATTATTAGATTTTTATAATCAAATAATAAAACCATGTTATTTCAATAAAGCCATATCCACTGTTATTAATTATATAGCCTGCGTACTCTAGACTTTGGGACATTTTATTTCGTTATTTTCTTATTCGTAAAACTTTAGTTTAAAATTTGATTTTTCATTTATTGCTATTTTGAATTGATCTTTTAATACTGTACATGTACATGTCTTGATTGTTTTTTTTAAACTTGATGCATACCATCCCCACCTAAATAATAAAATATTAGGATATTTTAATAATTATTTGTTTTACATTTTAATTCCTCTATAAAGTTCTTTAAAGTAAATATTAGATGTATTATGCATAAAATATCATTTTTAGCGCTGTCTATATTCATTTTTGTGTGAAATATTACTTCTTTTAAAACTTTCTACTTCAAGTATTAGATATTACAATACATAATTAATAGATATACAAAATAGACTCTTTTTTGTGACCATAAGTGATTTACTGTTTATGATTGTTATTCAGTTTGAAAAAAATGTCAACAAGCATGGATGTTAATGAAAGGTTATCTACATGTCATGTTATTACGATTGAAAATAATTTAATAAAATTTATTTCTGTTAATTCATTTATTTCTCTTCTGTTCTATCATAACCAAAAAAAATATTATTTAAGAAAAAAAATTTAAAATAAAATTAGTTTTTGTTAATACTTTGTATCATAACTAAATAAAATATTATTTGATAAAGAAAATAATAAAATTAATTTCTGTTAATAGTTGCATCATAACCAAATAAAATATTATTTGATAAAAAAAATTAATAAAATTAGTTTTCGTTAATATGTTGTATCATAACTAAATAAAATATTATTTGATTAGGAAAAATTATTTACTAAAATTCATTTTATTAATGCGTTGTGTCATAGTTAAATGCAATATTATTTGATTGGAAAATAATTTAATGAAATTAGTTTTTGTTAATATGTTGTACCATATCTAAATAAAATATTACTTGATAAGGAAAAATAATTTACTAAAATTCCTTTTATTAATGCGTTGTGTCATAGTTAAATGAAATATTATTTGATTGGGAAATAATTTATTAAAATTCCTTTCTATTGATTATCAAAACTAAATAAATAATATTTGATGAGGAAAATAACTTAATAAAATGTTATTTCATAAGAAAAATATTTTTTTTCTTTCAAAAATAGCATTAGAATAAAATACCCCCTCCCTTATTTTTTATTTCTTTTTTCTTTTGTTTGCACTCAAATATGTCCTTCTTTTTAGTGGTCAGTAGCGGAGCATGTCCGGGAGAGCTTTCGTAGGATCAAGTGGCACCTACAACGTGCGCGCCTCAGAACTAGCTCGAGAGAAACGTGTCAAAACTATTAGATGCATTGTGTATTTCCTGGACGATTCTCAGCAGACCTTTGAAGTGGATGTGAGTTACCACGAATAAATTTTCCCAACGTATATATGTTTTGAACCTTGTGTTTTGCTAATATTCTGTCACACTGACAAATTTTAATCATAATTTTAGACATTCCTTGATGCTTTTAAAAATCGTGATTTTCACATTGTTTTTAACATCTTAGAATTATTAATTAAATTTTTTTCGGATTCTAAAGTTATGGAAAATTATTCGTTTTTCTTAAGCAAAAGAATTTATGTTAAATATTGGCAATATATCAAGTTTGGCATTGTATGTTTCCATTAAATTGTTGAACTTTGATTTACAGAAAGTATTTGTGAAATTGTAACGAAATTACAATCAACTATTTGATAATTAGCACTCAAAAACTGAACTTTTTTTTTGTGTGTGTGTGTGTTGTTTTATGAATCACACTTTCTCGAGTCAGCTTAGAGTAGAAAGCTTTGCTAATGTTTTAGGTAAATTTAAACCTAACCAACAAGAAAAAAAAATCATGAAATAAATTTTCTAGAAATAAAGCAATATAGAATTATTTTAAGTTATTTAATTCTTAATAATTTTTATTAGCAAAAATAATTTTGTTCTTAATTGATATTAATCTGAATATTTATTTTATTTCTTGTTATTGCCTTGAAAAGTTAGAAGCTTTTACTTCTTATTTTACTTGATTTGTTTGTCATGAAAGAATATTACAATAATTTATTTTTCATTCATTTAATGTGCTGATGTTTTGAAATGTTGTATATTTGTATATTCTACTTGAAGTATGCTATCTTAGTATTTCAAAAAATTATCTGTTAATCAATTTATTAAATTTCGGTCCCATATAAATGACATAATCTAATATTAAAAATTGATTTCTGTGGTTCATAATATTTATAATATTGAATTGTTAATTAAAAACTAAGAAATAATAAAAATTTGAAATTGCATTAAAAAATTTATTTTATCATTTATATTTCAGAAACGAAGCAAAGGACAACATCTGTTAGATATGGTTTTCCAGCATTTGGAGTTAATTGAAAAAGATTATTTTGGCTTGCAGTTTTCTGATAATGATCATTCATCTGATTCAATGGTGAAAATTTCTCATTATTAATTATTGAAAAATTTCAATAATTTATTATTTTTTTCTCTTACAATAATCAATCTGATATGATTATTTATTGCCCAGGAGTGTTGATTGAAACCTTATTATTACAATGAAATTTTTATTTTTGAAGATGCATAAGCTATATGAAAAAGACAGCATTTGGTTATTGTTTTAGTCAAAATTGATATTTCTTGCATTCATTATATATAATGTATTTTATAGTTCTATATAAAAAAGTAGATTTGCTTTTAAAGAAATTTTAATTAAACTTTTAATATTAAAAATGTGGATTTTAGAATGTCAATGATATGTTTATATACTGGTATTGATTTTTTATTTACACACCTATGCAAGGATACTAATGGACAATTACCAATAAATAGTATTCATTTTGATCTCCTTGCACAGGCAAAGATTTTAAATATAAGGATTATTTAAAACTTTTTTAGATTTGATAAGTAACTGTATTAGTACAAATTATAAGATGTACATCACAACCATCTTTTACTCTCCAAGTCTTCTGCACAATGACTTTGCCACCTTATCGGTTTATAAATTGATAGCACTATAAAATTCCAATATTCCAGCAATATTCCATGAGAAGTGAGTGGAAAAAGAACAATACAATATAAATACATATGTTGAATTTATTAATAAAAAAAGGAAGGAAGAAGAAACTATTATACATTCTGCAAAGAATGAACTACTTTTGCTTAACTTTTCTAGAGGGAATAGATTACCTTAAGAATCATATGTTTATACTCTGAAATTCTGAATAGAGATATGATTAATATTCAAATTTCCAACATTCTAATTTATTGGGCAAATAGGAGGGAAAAAATTATGAATTTCTTGAAAATTTGTTTACAGTTATGTTTGATTCATAAATGAATCATAGTAACGTTTTAACTGCTATGATTGTATCATTAAATTGCTGAGAAACATTTAATGATTTAAATTATAACTTATTAAATTATTTTTTTATATTATATATTATTTATCATTTGTTTTTGTCTTTGTTTTTTTATTTACTTTACTTTTCAAAATGTAGAAAATTGCTGTCAAATTTAAAATGCTACTTACTGATGTACATAAAAAGAAAACTATGTGATTAAAAGTATCAATAAACAGTTCTAATTCTATAAAATAGTGAAATTTTTGATAGTTTTATTTAAATGTTTTAAACCACCAACTTCAGTTTATTATTTTTTAAAGAAAATATTGAAATTTTTTAAAAATTATTAATTGAATAAAATGTTCAAATTTTTTGAGAAATTTTAGAATTTTATAAAATAAGCTCATGATAAATATTCCTTATCACTTTCTTTAACTGTAAAAATAGTGACAATTACTTTGTAGCAACATTTTATTTATTCCTTCCTTTCCTTTTTGTTTTGAATTTTAAATTCATTTGCTTCATTTTGTTATAAAAAAAATATTTTCAATATCACAAACCTTCCATTTATTTTTCAGAGATGGCTGGATGCATCAAAATATATTAGAAAACAAATTAAATGTAAGTAGAATCAATTTTATTTTAAGAATTTTTGAGGATAAAAAAATTATAATGTTTTATTACCTAGATTGTTTGATTTAAACTGAAAAATTAAATATATATCCTGTGTATCATTCAAATTACTCTTGTGTAATTTCAAGTAAAAATTTTGTTGCTGCTACAATGCTTCCTGATAACAAAAATAAACATTATTTTATATATAAAGAAAGATCTCATGGAATGGATTTTTATTTTCTTTTTTTCAGTTCTGCAATTTTTTTGCTTTTTTCTATCATCTTAGTTCTGCTAAGATTTTGTTTCAAACTTTAAATTTGATTTACATAATACTCTATTTTTATTCTCTTTGCCTCTACATTTTTTTTTCTTTTTTAAAAATCTAGTTTCTTTTAGTAATTTTTTAGCAAAAGTATTTAATTTCATTGAATTTTTTTATATATATTTAAGGCTTTGTTTCTTTTTTTTTGTTATTTTAATTTATGTATATATTTCATGATTTTTTAAAAATTTTGAATTGTGTATGTATATTTTTTATAGACAGTAAATTAATATTTTTCTTATTTCAGTGGGCCCACCTTATTTGTTATATTTTAGAGTTAAGTTTTATGTCTGTGATCCCAGTAAACTACATGAAGAATACACAAGGTAATTTATTAAATTACTCTTACAGAGTTGAAAGAAATTATTGTTTTCTGAATGTTCTTCAAGTTTTATAAATGTTATAAACTTTCAGCCTTTAGGTTGATTTTATTTAACCGATTATAAAACATTTGAATTATGAAAACTAAATATAGATTAATAATATGTCTTCAATTAAATGAGTGAACTAAAATATTTTTATTGAAAAATATAAATATACATTTAGAATTTAATAATAAATAACTGGATAGCTTATGATGGACACCTTGTCCTCATCATACCTCTGCTACATATCATTCTAAGTTAGTAGAATTAATAATTATTATGTGTATTTATGTATCTCTTGGGCTATATTTGTTTAAAAAAGAAATATCTATTGTGGAGAAATTTCACCTGAATTTAGTTTGTGTATCATATTATTTGTATCAACAATATAAGCTCAATCTTTTTTACTGATGTGAAAATTTTACCTTAAACTTTACGTCAAATATTGTCAATGTGATACCTTTACTTTAAAATTTTATTATTGATTATGTTTTTCAATGCAATGTTGCTATGCAAAATGGTGTAGAATAGTTGTTAAGTGAACATTTTAAATAACTATTCCCAGCAACTACAATTGATAATATAACATAATAAAATATGTAAATTGTATTTCCTATTATTTTTATAGGTATCACTTCTTTCTTCAGTTAAAGAAGGATATTCTTGCTGGTAAACTTGTAGTCCCTGCTGCTACCTCTGTGTTATTAGCTAGTTATGCTGTTCAGTGTAAGTTTTATTTTTCAATCTTGTTTGTAACTAATGTAAGAACTTATTAAGTACATATATGAAGTAAGGTGAAAATATTTCATCTTATGCATTTTTTTACTAATTGCAGCAATGTTTATTTAATATATATTTCATAGTTTTGCAACAATTAGGAGATATTCAATTTTTTCTGTATCTGTTCATTTGTTTGCTTTAAATAGATATAAATTTATACATATAATTTATTTATCCATTTAATAAAGTTAATTAATTCTTTACGTAGTCTAATCAATTTGTCATTTGATTCAAAAGATGGTTTAAGTAATCACTTTAATAAGGTAGTAAGAATTTTTAATTATTATAATTGAAATCAGAAACTAGTTCCATATACTTTTAAAAAATTATGAATCCCAAAATTATAAAGATTTTTAAAATATCATTTATATCTAACTCAAAAGAATATAATTGTAATTAGAATTCTTGGCAAGATAATTGTCCTTTCCTTTTTATTTTTCCCCTAAAGGTGAATAATTCTTAAATAATTAATGACTTTTTTTGTTAAAAGTATTATTGCCTAAAAATAAATAATTTTTTAAATAAAGTGTTTTAATTATTTAAAAATATATAAAACTCAATTCTTGGTCAAAATTTTCAGATATTACTCAAATGTTTTATAAATTTACTATGCCTAATGTTTATTTTAAAATATTACAGCTGAAATCGGTGATTTCAATCCTGAAGAGCACAAGAATAGATATTTGGCAGATCTAAGGCTAATTCCTAATCAGACTGAAGAGATGGAGAAAAAAATTGCTGAGCTGCACAAATTGCATAAGTATGATTGAAAATAGAATTAATGTTTGGTATTTCTTTTTGATTTGGAATAATTAACAAAACGAATATATATTTTTAAATTGTAAAAAACAAACAAACTGTACACTTAAACTTTTGAACTGTTCAAAAATTACAGTTTAATAATATAATATAGTGCTTTTTTACTTGAATTGTTAAAAGCATTTAGAAAATGTTTACTTTTAGCAATACATTAATTATAATGTTGGAAATTCTATTTTGTGCGTTTTTATTAACCTGTAATTTTTGTTAGGTGATAAATAGTAAGTTATTAGCTTTTGCATTAATTACTTATTAAAAAATCATATTTTATTTCTCTTTCAGAGGCCAAACACCTGCAGACGCTGAGTACAATTTCTTAGATCATGCCAAACGATTGGACATGTACGGGGTTGATTTACATAGGGCAAGGGTAAGGGTAAGCAGAATTCCACATTCTGTCAAGTTTTGATTATTGACTTTTTTTATTTTGAATATAGATTTTGATATGCAATATGAATGTAACTTTAAAATATATTAATATAAAAAATTAATGTTATAAATGTTTATTTTTTTAAAGAAATAAAAAAACAAGTTACATATTTAAAAAGTATTATTTTGTATATTGAAAATAGTTCTTGATTTATTATTTTCACCATAAAAAGAACAAGAAACAGTGTAATCTTATTGGTGAAATCTTGGTTTTGGAATCAAATTGCTTTAAACAATCTCAAATTCAAATTCCACTAAAGATCAGCTATAATTTTCTTTTATCTGATTACATTTCAGAATTTTAAAATTTGACAACAACAACAAAAAAACCCCTGTTATTTGAAAGTAGAAATATTAAGGATATGCTAATAGTATTTACCTTAAAAAATAAATATATAATAAGAAAGCAATGTGCTGTATATATATACATTAGTATATGGACATTCATAAATTGATTATATCATAAGTCAACCGCAAAATTAGTAAGTAGGAGAAGTATTTTCCCTCAACAAATTGTACCTTTGACTATTTTAGTCAGAATTAAAAACTAACAGCAAAATTTGAAAATATGTGCTTAGTGCAAAAGTTATTCACAAAGTGCATAATTTAGCTTATTGTTTAATAAATTAATTACTGTGTTAAATAAAACTATCTGACTTCACTTCTAAAAGACAACATGAGGATTGCCTTTTGTCTCATAAATTTTTTTGATAGTATTAAGATATATTATTTGTGTATGAATATTGTATACATGAATAATGTATACATGTTTGTGTATGAATAATTTTATTTAGTAGAAACTTTAGTTTATTATTATCATTATTGATCACCATAAATGAGTTATAGAAGTTTAAGTCTCATGCTGAGCCATGTTTTATCTTTCTATCCATCATCATAAAGGGGTGCAGTCTAATCAAGTTTACTCTTATGGCATTAAAACTTACATTCATCCATTCTTGAACCAGATCAGATGCACTGTATATTTTATTTAGAGGAAACTAAATATATCAGAGTTTTTAATATAATATGCTGGTTACTTTTGATGTTGTTTGACTCAATCTTGCTATAAACATTTATTATTTTTTTGATTACTTACTTTCTATTATAATAGACAAAGAGTCATCTAATTTGGTTAAATATCTATATTGACTGACCAAATTTTTAAAAATATGTTGCCAGTAAAGCAAATCATTGCTTTTTTATTTACACACTTTTGGTAACTAATGTTTAGCCTAATTAAAAGCAACTGTCTGTTTTTATCATTTTTAATGACTGTCATTTTCTTTAATGGATTCTAATATTTCTAATAAATCTACTCAAAGTAATTTCTATAAGATCATTTGTTCTTTTATAAATAGTATGTCATATCAACAGATTCACTCAAAGGTTTTTTTTTAGCATCATTAAAAGGATACATATACTAATGAGCATTTCAGTTTTTATACCATTGTTAGTCAAAATAAATAAATCTTATCAAGAAAAAAAATTTAATCCAAAGCAAGTCTTTCTAATGCTTTTTTATTACCAATACTTAAAATTGCTGTTCAAGAAATGCTAACTCTAATACTGCCAGAAAAATCATGCTTCCTGAGGTTTTTTTTTTTTTTTTTTTTGCATTAAACTTACATTTGTTATTCACATGCTTTATTAATCTTAAATGTTTGAAAACATTCAATTATCCATATCGAATTAAAGTGCTGTTCCTGTCAAACATTATTTGTGTAATAAAGCTAATGTTTTCAATGATCTATACTTAATTTACCTTTATTTTTTTATTTGCAAAATTTCTTATGTATATTATTCCCACTTTATTGTTTCATTTGGATGAACTTTATTAAAGCAATAACAGATTAAGACTGTTAAAATTTGGAATTTGTCAAACATTCTAAAACATCTTTCTTTTATGGAAGTGTATTATAAAATGAAATCATTAGTTTTCTTTGGTTTAATTCTACATTAGTTTATTTTACAAACTCATTAAAATTCATTTATAATGTTAAGTGTGTAATAGAGAATAAAATTATTTACTAAATGATGTTGGAATTTTAAGAAGGGATTTCTGGATAAATAAAATATATAATAATCAATCATAAAGTCCATGTACTTAAAAAAATCTATCATGTGTTGCATTTTATTTCAATTACAAATTTAAAGTATGAGTAAAATTTTTTTAGCATTTACAAGATTATTCAAGATGAAATGTATTCTAGTCTCATTTCTTATTTCTCTAATTGAATCAAAAGCAAGTAGTGATATTATTGTAATCACACTAACAGAACAAAATAACTTTTTATAGATTTAATTTTTATGGAATATTTATTAAACATCTACTTTACTAACAAGTATACTATATTTAGAATGATTTTGAGAGAATATGAGCCATATTATCTGTAATAAACTATCCTCAAATTAATTAATATTCCTAAATTTTATATGTGATTTCTGATATATATGTTTTTAATTACTGAGTGTGTTAGAGAAATACTATATACTTCTTTAAATGCTGAAACTTATTTCTTCAAAATGTTTCTAATTAATTTTTTTCTCAAATTATACATTTTAATCAGAATATTTGTTTTAAAAAATTTAGCTTCCGTCTTTAAATTAATGAATCAAGACAAAGAATTATTTGTGAATGTTTGATTTGTATTATTTTATTGTATTTATTCTTTTTAAGTGCTTAATACTTTTTAAACCAATTCAAGTTCAAACATACATAATTTGTCCTCCAATGCTTTTGTTTAAAGACTTTTCCAATTCAAATCTAAATCATGATAACACAATGAGTTACCTAGCAGTCATGAATAATTGCTAGGTAACACAATTTTATTTTTGATTCAATATTAATAAAATTTCATTTTTAATGAATGTTCAGTTGTATGTTTCCAAACATTGGTCCGTAAGTAGTTAACTGATATTTAATTATGGAAATATGTGATTTCCACAGCACTTAAAAATAGCTGATGGCCTATATCTAAAGCTGAGTATATACTTAATTTTAATTTACATATAATTTGAGTTAATATTAATTTATTTTTTATAAATCTTAAACAGTAAAATATATTATAAAAGGCACTGTCGATTATATATATATATATTATTATAATCATGAAATAAAGTTAATTTAGAAATGTGACTTTTTAAAACTATATAGCAATTACTTACTCTTAATACCATATTTCTATTTTTTGTTGTTGTTATTTGTTTGATTCGTATATATTTTATTTGTGGGATGTTTATTTATTTTTTCATTATTCATAAATATCATTAGACATTTTAAAATCTGTTTTTAGGATTCAACCAATTCTGATATTCAGTTAGGTGTGACATCCTCTGGTCTTGTTGTCTTTCAAAATAATTTAAAAATCAACACGTTTTCATGGTAAGTAAAGGTTTTTGTTGAAAATCAATTATATTTAAAATTTTAATGCAGTACATTAAATAATATTGTGTTATTCTGTTTTTACAGGGCCAAAATTGTTAAAATTTCATTCAAAAGAAAACAGTTTTTCATTCAGTTAAGAAGAGAAGGAGTAAGTATTTTGAAACATAATTTTCCTTTGCCATTTTTCTCCTTCTTTATTCCTAATGTATTTAAAAACAGATAAGTATTTAAAATATGTATTACCTTCAGTTGGATATAATTTTTAAGAAAATAGAATTTTCTTTTCTTAATTAGTGTTATATTCTATATAAATAAGAAATTTGATTAAAAATGTAGAGATATTTAGAATGATTTTTGATATTGAACAATACATCATCACTTAAGATCGTGTAGAATATAAATTAATTTCATTATTAAAAAGATATAGAACAAGATTATGGTAGAATTAATTAATTGATTATGAACTTACTAATAAATTTGATTTTAAGTAAAGATGCAAATAGAGACAGTTTTCTGGTTTCTTTTATAGTATAACAAAAGAAAAAAAAGAAACATCATGAAATGAATTAAAAAAATTAAAAAGAAAAAAAAACTAGAAAATAAAATGAAAACCCAAACATCTAAAAAGAAAATCCATTCATACGCTTGATATATAGTCTGTTAATCATTCTAAATAACAAATTCTAATATTAAGAATTGAAAAGGAAGACCTATTTAATTTTCAACTCATTTCTGATTCAAATTGTAATTAGTATGCTATAAAATGGTTGCTACTAACAAATTTTAATAAGGTTGGAGCAGTATTTTTAAGTATGCATGAGGAAAGATATTTAAGATTTGGCTGAGTGAAGGGGGTTTGCCATAATTGTAGAGATTTCTGAAAGCTATTGTAATGATATAGTATTTCTTAATAAATAGTTTTTGAAAGACAATATAAATAGTTGTAATAATGTAGTTATGTACATTTGCTGAAAATGAGCAAATGAAGAAACTAATCATTAAAAATCTTTAGAATTAAATAAATCATTTTCATAATGATTAATCTTAAATTTTAAACATTGTTTTTTTTTTCTGTGCATTTTACTGTGTAAAATTGCCCTACAAAATGTTTATATATTTTGAAATGCTCTTTAAAGTTAATATTTTATGTTTCAATATTTTTAGACAGAAACATATGACAGTCTACTAGGTTTTAATATGTTGAGTTACCGATCATGTAAAAATCTCTGGAAATCCTGTGTAGAACACCATACATTTTTTCGTTTACATGCACCAAGGCCTCCTAGGAAGCGTCTATTGTTTAGTTTAGGTTCAAAATTCAGATACAGGTATGTATTATCTATAAATAGCTTATTTATGTATTTTAAATAATAGGAAATGCTGATGAACCTATTTTACAACCACAAACATTGATCCTATTTCATTAATTTTTAATTTTATATGAAAGTCAATAACCTCCCTCTATATATAATATCACCTCTCATCATCTATTTTCCAGAGAAATCTAAAAAACAAAAACAAAACTTCACAGTACATTCTCTTGAGGAAAATCCCAGAACAGAGTTTACTAATCACATCATTCATTTTCCCCCCAGAAAGTTTTATTTAAAAAAAAGCTTAGGACCCTTAAATATATCACGAGAAGTTGTATCTCCCCTTCCCCTTCAATTCTCTGTTTTGAGATAAATTAAAAATGCACTACTTCACTGTACATTCTCTGTGGAGATAAATCTTTACTAAGTTCCCAGCCACCATTTTTGTATTTATTTCAACAACTTCTGTTTTATATGACAATTTCTACTTATAACCTCTCAATGTAACATCAATTTCCACTAAATTGTGAAAGATATTGCTAAATGAAAATTTGACTCGACTCTCAATTATAAAAACTAAAGAGATTTTGCCTATTCTCACTATCAGAATCCATATCATATAATACTTTCACCACTATGAAATATAGCTAAGCAGTCAGAATTATGCATCATTTTGGTACAGTTTTTATATTTATTATAACTGCACTTTTAGTATGATAAGGTGTTATTCATCAAAAACATGTCTAAATTATTCTTATAAACTCTAACCTCTTTGATGTCCATATTAAGGGCATTAATGTAGTCATGATAGTGAATTTTGATGGAATGCACCTAAACTAAAGAAAATATTTTTAAATTGGAATATTCTGATTGTTTGTCTATCCGTTTTCTAAGCAAAGTGCAAAAAATAACTGGTACAAAAATTGAGAAACTGGTTAAATTTTTGAAATAGAAATTCTCTATTAGTATTATTGATATTATTAGAAACTCTCTATTTATAATAGTAATGTTCTGTGCTCTTTATTCTTAATTAATTAAATTCTAAAATATTTATAATTTTGAATGAAAGGGTAAATGATCCTTGATAATGTATTTCAGAGTCATAGAAATTTATTCGATATAAACCTTGGAAAAATTGGTATTTGTAACCATGTTTTTCTTAAATGTTTTCTTCATTTTAAAACCATTTCGCTTATTGCTTTGGTTTTATAAAAAAAATTAACTCATTGATCATTTGAAAAACCCCAAAAATATTAAAAACAAAAACTTCTATTAAATAAACATTTTCAAAAATATTAGATGTATTATTATTAACTTATTATTGGATTAAAAAATGCTTTTCTATTAAAAAAGCTGTTAGTTTAACAAAAACTAAATAATTATGCAGCATTTATTTAAAAAAGGTTTTTTGCTTGTATCTAGTTTTCTCGCTCAAAAATGATTATTATTTTAACAAAATACACATCATTAACCATCTTATTTTTATTTTATCTGTCTCTAATGACCAGTTGGCTTGTGCAAGATATTTCGATTTTGATAACTAATCACATTTGGCAATTCATTTAATTTGTAATAAGCTAAAGGCATTGATTCTTATAAAATAAATAAATGCACTAGAAAAATATTTTTTTAAGTACATGGTAAACGTTTTGAATGGTTTTTGATGCTTAAACAAAAAGAAAATGCTGTTCATCTAATGAATGATTTAGGTTGATTAAACTGTTAAAAATGGGTTTATCAGTAATTTTCTAATTGTATTTGATTGAATAAAGACTTAAACATTTTTTTAAAACTATATGTAGCTCTAATTTAAATTACTATTATTTACATCATTTAGTTAATTATATGATAATATTTAAATCAGCATTAATAAATAACACTTCAGTGAAGATTATACTATCATAAATTAAGAAATGGATTTTTTAAATAAATTTATTTAGATGTAAATTTGAATTTCGAAAAGTTTGAATAAAATATGATTATATAATGAAAATAAACTGCATTTTATAACAATAAAAGTTTTATTGTAATAATATTAATTTTCTTATCATGCCTTTCAACTAAAGAAAAATACTTGATACTAAGATTTAATAAAATTACTTATCCAATTTTCCTTTATTTTGTCCTTCAATACAATGCAAATTTTGCAAGCAAATATTTTTTTAAAGATTGACCAATATTAAGTAAATACTTTCATTGCAATTTTTAAATGTTATTGAAAGGAAAGTTTTATTTAATTTTTGGACAGTATTGAAACAAATTTTGTGTAATAATAATATGATTATATTATTATTATTATTTATTAAGTGCCAAATTTTTTATTTTTAATATTTTAACTATAATTTTAAAATGAAATCTTTATATATTGTAGAACAGAAAAACATGTGTTGAAGATATGGTTTTTCTAATCTGTTTTGAGCCAAGTTTTATATTTATCTCACAAACAGATGCTATCATTTGATTTTATTAGTGACATATATCACTTAAGATTTGGAAATTATAAACTGGGATAATATACTGCATATTGCAGAACTCGTTCTAAATATTCTGCGTCCCTTCCATAAAAATTGAATTTGCTCATTTCGATTTTTCTATGCTTTGATTTGTAAAACTTGATGCATGTTCCTGTTCACTTAATATTTTATTCTCTAGCATTTACTTTAACAAAGATCGAAAATAATATTTAATGAAATTTCAAAAAAGAAATGATACTTATACAATTATATTCTTATTCAATACTTAATTTTTTTACATTAGAATTATATTCTAATCCTGGAACAAATTTTACTATCACCTGTGTTATAATAGAAAGCAGTTTATAGGGAATTTTCTTTAGATCCTTAATATATATAGAGTTTATATAGAAAAAGTGAGTAATCCAAGTCTCTTTGCAAGAAAGAATCTATTCTTGTTTTGAGTTTTTAATTTACGTTTGTTCTACATATTTGATTTTTTTAACAAAATATTTTAGTGGGAGGACAGAATATCAGACACTAGAAGATGGAAAGCATAAAGCAAGAACGGAACGAATATTTACAAGGTAAATTTTACTTCAAATTAAAAGTGACATTAAAAAAAATTCTGCTATTAGTTTATATTTTACAAAAGGGATTAATATTTAAATAACTGCTATTGTAGTTTTTAGTTGAAACTGTGTTCATGTGAATGAAAAAAAAAAGGAATAAACTAAATTTTATTTATATTATAAAATAAATGATGTTTCTTTTCATAATTTAGACTAAGATTGCAAATACATTTTATTTTATACATTTATCTATTCTATTTATTTGCAGACATTTTATAATTTTTAATGTTTTTAAAAGGAATAACATTGGAATAATATTCAGTAATATTTTTGTCATATTTTAAAATATAATTCAGAGAATGAAAATTTAAATGTGCGATAGTGTAATTTGAACAACAAATTTTAAAATAATGTTATACATTTTTAACTAAGCATGAATAATTAATAAAATTTTTTTATTTTTTTATCATAATTTCTATTATATGTTGTTATTAAATGTTGTTATGTTTTCGATTAGGTCTCCAAGTAAGAGATTTGCCAGGCAGACTGTACCTCAAGTGACAAGAGAAGTACTTGAAGGCTGGGAGAAAAAAATATCAAAACCAGTTGCCAGAATGAATGGTACATCATCTTCACATATCCGCCCATATGACAGCTTCAGTCATAAAATCCAGGTGTCTGAGCCGGAATATAGGCCTAGAAAAGCTTGGGCTGAGACACCAAGGTACAGTGTAAAATATATTTAAAATAATTTGCACTTTTCTCTTTGCAGATTATATTAACATGATTAAAAAATATTTTTCTTTGTTTTATCAAAATAAGAATTTGTTATGCATTTCTTTTTAATGGTAATAGTATCTTCTGCATCTAAAATTGTTTCCCAACTTATATATAAAAAAAGATTATAAGCATTTGATTTTATATAACATCTTAAATTTTTTTTGATTGGTTCTCAAAGTATAAACTCCTTGTGTGCCAACAAGTATACCACAAGGCTTACAGTTGTAAGTCATTTCACAATTAACAGTAGGATGAATTTCGAGAAAAAAAGAAAAAGACATAGGCACAAATACAAAGAAAAAAAAAGGGGGAAACAAATACACAAGTTAAATACTCAAAAATTGCTCACAAATTAACAGAAGCACACAGTAGATGATATAATACAGTTGAAGAAATATAGTAAAATAAAATAACTCATTCAAAACACAATTACAAAAAAAATATATTTCTAGATAAATACACCGAAGTAAAGTGTAAATAACATGGGGGAAAATACTATTAATATATGTACAAAAGGAAATGTAAGAAGATTTATTCTGCATAAATGCAGATAAATAAGGAGGCCAAGCTATATTGTTCTTTAGAAGACAATTCCTGACTTTACATCTTTCGTGAATAAATTTAGAGCACTCAAATATCAAATGCTTGGCATCCTGCACTGCACCATTGTAGCACAAACACCTATCAGTCTGTGACAAATTAAATCGTTTTAAATATACTTTAAAGTTTCCATACCCAGTCAGAAGCTGAATAAGCTTATAATTTGACACAAAGTAGTTAGCATTTAAACGACTCTGTGTGGATGGAAAAAATTCCTCAGTAAGCTACACATTAGTAGATGCTTGGTATAACAACTGTTTTTGAATGAAATTAATTTTATTATTTTATATTTGGTTTGTTTTATCTCTATGCACTAAAAATAATTATTACAATTGAATTCAAACAATTTTATTTATTTATTAATCTTATTGTTCTAAAAAAATTATATTTATGAAAAAACATTATATATTCTTTTATATGCCAATTTTATTATTATTTCTTATGATTTATTTATTATTTAAGAATTTTTTTTGTAAACTTATATCCATTTTGTAAAAATTATAATTGTATGTTTTTTATATATTTTAGTCCAGAAATAACTGCCTTCACACCATCCATTCCGCCCAAATTAATTAATTATGTTGATGACGACACTGCCACTGATGATCTGTATGAAATGTCATCATACATGTCAGAAACAGCTGTGGTAAGTTTTTCAGCTTTAGTAATATTATGGCATTATTATATTTTTTAATATAAAATAGCTAATTTTTTTTTAAATATTGGGGAGCACAATTATCACGGGGGCTTTACTTCGAAAAAGATGGTGCAGCAAAGGAAAAACAACGGAACACCTAAGTTTTTAGTGGATCATATTTATAAATATGTGATAGTTTTATGATTTCTAGAAATGTAAAGATGTTATTTACAAATTTAGTTTTTAGAACTGAAAAAAAAAAATTTTTGCACGTGGGTGCAAAATATGCATGAATTAGCAATAAGAATTTGACCACCATAAATATATATAATGTAAGTCAATAGTAATGACGAAAGTAAAATGTAAAACCAAATATGAGGCATGGTGATCTGTGCAGAAGATGAAAAATAATGTGAGACACATTTCAAAGTCTTTTTACTTGATACACAAGAAACATTTGAACAATTGCTGAGAATTTAATATGCTCTTCTTAATGTTGCTTTTTCATTGTGGTATTCGTTTTCTTATTTTTTAAAAAAATTTCTTTCTTGTTTCCATTTTTTTAAAATTTTGTCTATTAATTGATATACTGACCTCCATGTTTCACATTTTATTTTACAGTATATTTCCACCTTTACAATTGGTTTAATATTTATTTCCACAGCATTCCTTGAAATACAGCATTTTGCACATTTGTCTTGTGTGTGCTTTGTGTTATTTTTTTTTTTCATTTTTTTTCAAATGATTTATTCAATTATTATCCCTTTTATTATTTTTATTTTTTTACTCCAATTTAAATTTGTTTTTCACTTATCATTTTTATACTTATATTTTTAACTTGTATTTTCCCTATTGTTTTCGTGTTATTTTGCATGTATGTATGAAGAAAAGAATGTCATTCAAATTTTTTTGTTTTTGTTAATGAAATTTTAAAAGAATCCTTGTTACTCAGATTTCATACCATTACTAAAAGGAGAAGTGGAAATGAGAATTGATCCTTATTTTGTGTTTATTCAGTTAACACAAACGTTTAATTGCAAACTGTATAATTTGAATACTTTATTTTGGAAGCTTCTTATTGAATTAAATTTTCAAAATATGTCTATGTACTTTTATTATTAGTTTTTTTAAAACATTTTTATATAATCTTTGGGGGACTTTTTCATGAGTTTCAATGAATTGATGGAGATAAGTTTTTCATAAAATTCAAGAAACTTCTTAAGTAGCAATTTTGGATGTTGCTCAATTTAACTATTTGAAAATGATATGCTTTGTTATACATTTTGTATGACAATTGGAGGAAACAATTTGAAAAATATTACTATTGGTGGGAAACTCAAAACTAAATTTTTTTATTTATAAATAAAAATTGACAATTAGGAAAACAAACCCACATTATTTAATATAGAAATTGCTCATTCATGAAAGTTTTGAAAATAAATAATACTGTTATGATTGAAATTGTTTATACATCATGAATATAAACTAAATATCTTTTTTCTTTATTATTTTTTTAAATGATCTTCAGCCCATCTTTGTAATAGTAGGTAAATAGTCATAGTATAACTCATCATAATTGCTGCTAAGTAAAATATTTTTCTAAAATAATAAAAATAATTTCTGGCAGCATAATCACAAAATTTGATATTACAGTAATAAGTACTTTATTAAATGTTTGGCTAATATTTTAATCAAGTAATCTAAAATTCAAATAAAATTAATTTAAATAATAAAAATTTTTACCCAATTCTGGGGACAAAGCATATTTTTTTAAATAAATTATTACACTAGGCAGAAAAAGTTTTTTCCTTTTGATGTTATATCAATATTTTTTATTCTTCCAAATTCTTGTTGTTCTTTTTGGTTCTTGTTCTTGATTAATAAATAACATTATTTCAAAAGAAAATTCTAATCATCATGCAATAAACCATTCTGGCAAAAGTTATCAATGCAAAGTTGTATGTTTTCTTCAAAAGGATATGTTTTATTATGCTGCCCAACCTAATAAAGGCTAAAATGTTGTCAATAAAAAATAAATATTTAGAAAAAAGTAATTGCAAAAGTAACATTCTAATTTATCGGGAATATTATTATTGCAAGATAATAACTATTGCAAATAATTTTATGTAATTAGTTATCAGTATAAGCCTAAATCATTTTCAGTATTATATTTGTAGAAACTTTTATTTATTTATTTATTTTCCATTTCATTTTGTAAATAAGCCTATAAATTCATTTCAGTAATCAGTTTCTAGTTTTGTACGATTTTGTTTAGTTTGTGCGTGCAGAGTTGAATATATTGCAGTGCAATAGAAACTTGTAATGAATCGTGAATGTGTGTGAACCTTAAATGATTCCTTCCATCCATCTTTAAGCAATAAGTATATTTAATTCTATTTCATTGTTTTAAATTTCTTTGAATATCAACTAGGGCATTTCATGTTATATTTCTTAAAATTCCTTACATAATGAATAACTAGATCTTTCAAAAATAACAGAGGAATTGATTTGCTACTTGTCATTAATGTTTAATGACCTTACATTTGCATATATAGATAATATGGTGTAAATTTAGTGTGACACTTGTTCCCTCTTTACATTATATTACCCTTTCCTAATATGCATTCAGAGGATGCAGGGAGAGTTAGAAAGAGAAAAAAAAGGGCTCATTTACCTTAAGTATACAAGAGGAACAATTTTTCTTTTATAAAGCTATGACATTGATAGTATAATCCAAAGCAATTATTTCCAAAAATGTTGGAAAAGAAATTTAGGGAAAGAGAGAAATAAGTAAATAATCTAGCAAGTTAAAATTCAACTATGTGTCTTAGTAAAATATACAGCAAAAAATAAATATTCATACACTTAAACATGCAGGAGTAGTCTCCCATATTTTTAAATAAATATATACATATATTATCAAGTGTATATTGTTTCTAAACACTAGTTACAAAAATGCCTTAAGCATGCAATCTTAGCAGGTTTTTTTTAATGTATGAGTAATTGTAAGGTTTCAAGCAATAGAAAAACTAATATACAATAGAAAACTAAATATATATTTTTGAAGCCTTTTTTCTGTTTCCTAGCCTCTTGTTACAAAATTTATTCAACAACTTTTGTTAAAGAATCACTGCTCAAACTTCTATTTAAAATTTTAAAACTTTTCAAAATATTTCATATCATATGAATTTGCATATTTTTACTTTATTTTAGACCTTTTAATGTTTGGTTCTTTTTAATCTTGTAGGAATTAATACAATATGCTTGACACTGTTTGGCCAAGGATAGCTCTTGGGCCAGAAAAATCCAACTAAACAAAGCTAAAATTTTGCACAAAATTACAACTTAATTACAAGTTTGCATATCAAATTTCATATATTTATATAAGTTATTGCGTCTTTGAGTTATAAGATTTACACACTTGCGAACAAACAGACTAATAGATGTTAACCTTTTGGAGAATTGGACTTCAAATTTGGTATATATCTGCATTTAATGGCTGCATAATTTCATATTCTGAACATATAAAATATTTAAGCAATATTTTTTATCCTTTATTATTATTATTTCTTTCTCTTGTAAATGAAATTCAGTAATAAGTTTGTAAAATATGTTTTAAAGTTTGTAGAATTTCTTGACCAAGACAGGAATTTAAAACTACATTTTGTCAAAGAAATCTAATTACTTATTATTTAGTTGATTCTGCTTTATGGCAAAGGAATTTGGTTCCAAGATTTGATAAAAGTTATAACAAATTATTACGTATTTAAAGTTTGCCACTATTGTCAATAAGGAGGTATGCAGTATAGTTCCAAATAAAGCTACATAAATGCTTTCCTAATGATATAAAAATTATTAAGGAAGTATAGATGGCAAATATAATAAAGAAAATATTTAAAAAATTGGTTTTTAATGATTAAAAAATTTTGATTCTGAAAAATATGCCAAACCATAGAATATTTCAATTATTAACTAAAATTTTTTGATAATGGAAATTTTTATAACATTATTTCTGCAGATGATTTAAATAAAAACAATAGATTAGATATGCTTCTGTACTTTATCGAGTAATTGATCGTAAAAAATTTAGATTAGGTGATTATTTCAAATGGCAGTAGCAAATGCAATCTGAAATACTATTGAATAGCTAATGAATAATAAGATAAGAGATCTCAGATTTCTAACGATTTCTAAATGAAATTACCGATTGAAAGGCGTCAATTTAAAATTGAATTCGACCAATTATCTGTAAACTTGTTGTTGAATTTGATTCAAAATTTGACATAAGTCTTCAATTATATTGTTAAATACCTGAACTTATTCATTTATTTAACCCATTAAGTTTTTTATGTTCTAGTATATAAAGTGTAAATTGAAAGTGTTGTAATATTTAAAAACAACCTTTTGAGATTTAATGAATTTTCTAGTGTTAAAACACATCCCAA
>JAOUZG010001186.1:275037-312771 GCA_026289955.1 Argiope argentata
AAGAGAGAGAGAGAGAGATAATGATATTTTAAATTCTTAATTTCAATCCTAATTAATTTTGAAACTTCATCTTAATTTAGCCCATAGTAGTATCATTCTAAAATATTCTTTTATTCCCTGATCCATTTAACTTGTTCTAATTAATTAATTCAACAGAAGCTGTGTAAAATTGCTGAAACAGCTAAACGCCGGTTACTTTCTCATAGTCCGTGTGAGAGATGAAAATTGCTGACCTAAACAAAATACCTGTAAAAAGATCCTTGTGTTTCCCTTGCCTCTTAGGCGTGTGTCATGGCAATCCCATCGAAATCTGATTTTATTAGCTCTATAAAAAATATATTCCCTATCAAAGTCTCGGTATTTAAGACCAGGGCTAATGTTTCCCACCCCCCTTTTTGACCCTTAGCTTTTTCGATATATCGTGTTGTCTCGTTCGGTGTTGTGCACGTCGCCTTCGCTTGTAAATAATGCCTGCTCTCGTGTTGGAATATATATATATATATATATATATATATATATATATATATATATATATATATATAGGTATATATATATATATATATATACTAGCATTCCATTACCCGGCATTGCTCGGGTAATGGAATTAGCGGGGATAACAGTGTTTCCTGCTCTTAGTTACGAAAATCCCCTATAATAATTACTTATTGCCTATAATTTTTTCTAATTTTGTTAGGTTCCCGCCACCCCTGGACTCCTTATATATATATACCCTTTAGCCGATCCTTAACGATCATTTTAAAGTATTGATTTTCTTTGCAAATGCAGGTCATCCACATTTTATTTTTATACCTACGTTTAAGCAAGAACTTCTTTGTATACAACATTTTTGGGAGTTTTTTTTCTGGTACTAAAACTATTAAGCTGCTTGATGAACTGACTCTGGAGCAAGCTACATAAAATTGCCCGTGTGAAAAACAGTCTCATCTTAAATCGATCCCTGCTACTTTTAATGTCTGTCCTTGCGACTTATTAACGGTTATTGCAAAGTAATTTTTTACAGGAAACTGCAATCTTCTAAATTCAAAAGGATAGTCCGACGGAATTAGTGGAATGTGGGGTATTAAAACCTACACTAATCGAGCACATCCAGTAAGCATCGTAGCTTCGATTACATACTTATTAAGTCTAGTCACTTCGTCTGGTATTCTGGTGCCATTGCATAACTTTGGTGGACAAAGGTTTCGTAGTAGCATTACTGGTGTCCCAACTTTCAGGAGAAGTATGTAAGGAGGAAAACCTGGAATGAATTCATAAGACGCGTAATTTTTTATTTGATTATTTTCAAAATTAATCAGGATGTGCCAAAGCTATGCCAAATTATAAAAAAAAAAAGTTTAGTCTCATTTTTATTTATCAATGGATTAGACTTGTAATGTTGAAGAGGAAAAATCAATAAATGACAAAAAAAAAATTAAATGCCCAATTTTTTATCAGATTTTTACATTCTTTCACACGATTTTGAAAAATTTATCCAATTTTATGTAAAAAAATTGATTAAGTTATGTTGAAAAGTTTCGGTGTAATTAAATATGAAAGCAAAATTTCGCCTCTTCGTTAAAAAAAATCTCCAAAAATTCAGTTTTAGAAATTCGATTTTTTAATTGTATTACAGCATACTACATCGTATTGGCTTTCTGGAAACATATTTTATGTATTTTACCAGCTTAGCATCTATTTTAAGGGCCGTTCAAGAAATAAACCCGTCAAAATAGACATTTTTTTTAAAAAAATCGATATTTAATTTCTGCTTCGATAATTCGTAAAATAAATTATAATTCCGTGGTCAACGATAGAAAGTCCATCCAATTCCACTGCGATATTGAGTATAAGTTGAACGGATACGTAACGATGACAATTTTAAAAACGCGGTTTGACAAAACGAAACGGGACGCATTAGCAATCGCTACTCCGAAAGGCCGTGTTTCACTCGGGAAATAGCACTGCAGGTTTTAATTTCACAGAAATTAAGGGGTTTAAATTAATTTCTCCCAAACTAATTGATATTTCGAAAAATAAACTATCCTATCTTTTAAGTTGGATCAAACTGCAACTGGTGTGTAAATCTTATAAAAATCGGTTCAGTAGTTTAGAAGTCCATCGCAGACAAACAACGTGACATGTAATTTATACATACATATATATATATATATATATATATATATATATAATATAAAGTTTTAGAGCCATTGAATTTAACACCTTAAGGAGTTTTCTCGTGTTTCAAGTCTCGAATTTGTCTTAATGCGGTCCTTAATGTATTAATTACTTTTTAATGATATTTTAGCGTAAAATCTAGCTGCGCCTGAATTGATTAAAGAACTCTGAATTATTTTTTTTTAATCTGGCTAAATGAAATTGAATATTCAGCTATTAAAAGCATCAGAATGTTCTTATTACCTCCCCCCCCCTTATTTCACCAATTACAACCTCTAAGCTATATTATGTTACATCTTCTTCGATCCATTTGTTAATTTCTCAGCTAAACGAGAGAGAGAGGCCGATTTTCACCACTGCTAAAAATAGTTCCGATCTGAAGGATCTCGGCGATTTAAATTATGAGAAAACATCTCGTCTTGGTTCATCTTCCAAACCCTTCTGCTGAGAATATCTGCGCATCATTTCCGCCTCTTCTTCAAGATTTCCAAGACTTCGCGTGCAGCGTTGCGTGCGTTTAGTGTAGCGTAACAACCGGAGCTTCAGGGGAAGGGGCTATCCGATATATCAGGTCAACCAGACAGCCTTTTTCTTTTTTCCCTTCCTTTTCCCGATTGTTTTTAAGTTCTCGTCGACCTGCCGTGCACGCGAGATTTCAGGGAAAGTGTTCTTGATTGTTGCTGCGGTAATGCAATCGTATCGAACATTGACCGCGAACAACTCTTTATTTACTCGGCTGTTGTGGTGGCCGTTATTCACGCTTTTCTAACGATGGGTTTATAAGATTTTGGGGTAACAGTTTTCTCTGTTTAGTAAACATTTTTTTCTTTTCTTTTTTCACAATGGGAATAAGAGAGTAAGGTCTTAATATAAGTAAACTAACAGCTTTTAGAAGCCAACTTGTATGCCTAAAGTATTGGCTTTGCTTTTTGGTTAGTAAAATTATAAATATGGAATGCATTTAAAATTTCACCTTGTTATTTGATAAGCGTCATGGAGTCAGTCTATTATTATGTATGTAAATTTAAAAAAAAGTGTTTATAATGCAAACTTAAAACTTGGGTGGTGTGGGTGCTATTTCGTTTCCAATGTCAAAAAAAAAAAAACTTTTTTTTCTGGATTTTAACATTGACAAAAACGCGCTGTTGAATGTTTTGATGTAAGAATGAAATCAGTTTGAATATCATTAGGCATTATTTTTTCTCTGAATTTTAACATTGACAAAAACGCGACGTTGAATGTTTTAATGTAAGGATGAAATCAGTTTGAATGTCATTAGGCATTATTTTCTCTCTGAATTTTAATACTGACAAAAACGCGATCTTGAATGTTTTAATGTATAGTGAAATCAGTTTGAATTTCATTATACATTATTTTTTCTCTCCAAATTTTAGCATTGAAAAATCCCAATGTTGAATGTTTTAATGTAAGGATGAAATCAGTTTGAATGTCATTAGGCATTATTTTCTCTCTGAATTTTAACACTGACAAAAACGCGATCTTGAATGTTTTAATGAAAGAATGAAAACAGTTTCAATTTCATTATACCCACAAATACATTGTTTCAAATTAAATTGAACCAATTTAAATTTCTCATAAATTAAAAAAAAGTGAAATTATGAAAGTGGTATCATTAAATTAATTTTTTCAGCTTTAAAGAAGAGTACAGATTATTTTTATGATAATATTTTCTGAAAATATAAATGAAAAATACACACAAAAAAACTTAATTTTTGCTTCATACCTTCTTAAATACGATTACTCAATAATTAAGAATAATTATTTTATATATAATTATGTTACCTTTGTCAATAAAAATAGCTGTATTATATTCAATATTAATTCCTGCAAAGAATAATAAATCTAGAGTATAAGCTAATTATTTGTGTTTGCTTCTCAACCGAATATGAGCAGAAAGAGAAACGAAAAAGAAAAAGAAAAAAAGAAAAGAAAAACGAGCCACATTTCTGTATTTAACTCTTTTAATACTACCAACGAGATATCTCGTCTTTCAGATACTTCCAATTACAGGTTTCTGTAGGTTCAAATTTGTCTCTTATTCCTGTTTAGATAGGTTTAATTTTATAATATATTTCTGAAGAATGCCGTTTCTTTTTTCAAATGGGCATTAGAGACAAATTTTAGCCCACAGAGACCTTTAGCTAGAAGTATCTGTAAAACGAGATATCTCGTCGGTAGAGTTGAAAGTGTTCAAAATATCGATCTTTCGTCACTGAGTTCAAAGGCACTTTTTGAATAAATGACATAATATCTGAAAGTTCTGAATACAATTTTCAAGATCGGCTTCCCCTGGGAAACATCCCACTCTCAAAAATATAAATATTAATTTCAAAAACAATGTCAAAAACTTCATTGCATAGAATGTTAAGTTCTTGCAGTTTCAAAATTAATCCTTGAATTCCCTCCTCCTCGGCTTATTTCTAGACTTTTGTCACAGTTTTCCAGAATAGCATCCTTATCGAACCAGGCATATTTCATGCAATTTTTGAAATGAGGTGATCTCATTATACGATAACTGTCGATTTTAATCATGTAATGAGATCACTCCATTCATTGATATTCAGAAAGTTATTCTGTGATTCTTTGATATTCAGTAAGTTATAAAATAGGAAAAGAAGTTATTTTATATGCTTAATCAAAATTTTATGCTGTTCATCTTTCCCTTTCCTTTTTAGAGATGAATGTGTCTGTGTGCGGGAATTAAAATTTTGTTTTTGTAATATATTTTAACTTTATCTATACTGGAAGGCCCCAAATGCTCGCTTAACAAAAATACAACAGACGCCCGGAACGTCTTCTCCTTTCGTTAAATGGGATTGATTGAATACTCCAGGATCGTGATCTGTTTGTTAGAGAGGAGAATTTGTTAGTAACCATCAACTAAATGAGGATCTTTTTCTTACATCAACAATTTAAAAACACGGTCTGTTATTGTGGTTTTGGGGGGTGTAGGTAACTTTTCGTCACCCTGAGAGAGAAATTAAAGTGTTTCAATATTCTGAGATGCCTGAATTCGAATAATCTTAGAGATGAGGATTTTAAAAAAATAGAAATTAGTAAAGCAGTTTCTTGTTTTCATTTTCCTTTTTAATTACGGATCTGTTCCTTTGTCACTGAAAATAAAAAACATCGAAATTTTAGAATACGTATTAGATAATTTTCAAATATCTTTATATTTAAAAAACCTTTTGGAGAAATATTAGTTATCTATAGTTATAAAATAATTTTTCTTTATTATCTTCATGTATTCACTATGATGCTTCAATGGCTGAAATTAACATTCCCAAAATATAAATTTGCCAACTATCAATTTCTCCCCGGTTCTACTGTGTTCAGACTTATGTCCTTGTTAGTTCTCGCAAAAAATTAAATTAAAAATCAATTGTAAAGAAACAAAAATATGATTCGCATCAAAAAATTTGGGGCCAAACTGCAGAGCTTACTTCGCAAAATTCAAGTTGAAGTATCCCCCCTTTTTTTCGCGTTTTTCGTCGAATGGAATTAGCGAACCAGATTTCCGAAAGTCTAGTTCAAAACACTATTATATGACTATGCCATCCGGATACTAAAAACAAAAAGATGTTTAAAATATTATGCAAGTTTAATCTCAAAAAGAATACATAAATATTTTCCTCCCCCCCCCCTTCAAAATCATTTGTCCACATTATACATATTAATGTGGCTATATTTTAGGCATAGTAAAAGTTGGAAAGTAGGTTCCTTCTAAATCTAACTTTAAAAAAATTAATTTAAATAATCTTTTTTATGTAAGTTATTTGTTAATAAATAATAAAAAAACAGAACATGATATTTAATTCAAATATCGGATACTTTTTTTTAATTTGAGGCAAGAAATAAAAAATTACAGTTGTTCCTGCCAACCAAGACATCTAGTAGCTTTATGGTATCATTTTAATTATTAATAAATAATTAAAAAGAAACATGACATTTAATTTAAATAATAGATACACTTTTTTTAAAAATTTGGGCCGAAGGATCGAAAACTATATGATTGTTCCCGCTAATCCAGACTTCTAATCGTTTTATAGTATTATAAAAAGTTTCACATTTAATCCGTTTAATTTCTGGTTTAATCGTTAAATATATGCAATAAGGTTTTTAGTGTGAGATATTTCTATAGTATTTAATTAAAATTCAGGGACGAATCTGGATTTAAAAGCCTGGATGTCTTTCATCTTAGTTAAATAAATTAAGAGAACATTTTACCCTATAACTCTCTTCCATCGTCGCTGAAAAAATTGTCAGTCATCATTGACATCAGTTCTTGCATTGTTTTAATTACCAAGCAAAAATTATTGGACTGTGATCAGGAAATATTACTTCATACTGAGCGTTTCCGTTATCGCGCAACTACAGAATACCATCATTCATTTATGATGACGGATATAATTATTGGAGACACTTTTGTTCTTTAAAGCTTCAGTGATGAAAAGGGATGTGAAAACGTCATTGGAACGAATTTTATGCCTTTTTTTTTCTCTCTCTCTCTCTCTCGTAGCCAATTTTTGACTGATTTTTTTTTAGAGAGATTTAGATATGTGATTTTTTTTGCATACATATAATAAATGTAAATAAGATCTTTGATAAATGATAAATCAAATTAAATTGAACTTAGTAGTTTGAGGATTGCTAAATATTTGGTTGGAGAAAATTCATTATTTTCTTTCCATGTAGAATTTTTGAAAATATTGGAAAAAGAAATCCATTATTTTCTCGGTAAATGGCTGTAAAATAATAATGGATTTCTTTTCCCCCAACTTAATATATGCAATGAAACATTTTCTAAGTTGTTTTTGTTCATATCATTAGTTCTACAATCACAGTCTCAAAATTTAAATTCACAATTTCATCAAAATTCTGTAGCGTGATTTTAACCTATAGTAAAACAAAAAAAACAAAAAAAAAAGTGGCTTCCACTGAAACTGTACAGGGCTAATGTAAAACAAGAGGATCCTGCTTTTCTACGAAAAATAAACAAGCTAAACTTTTACGAATTCTTAATTCATTCCATTATAATGATGAACTGGACTTGTCATGAAGTTTTAATAACCATCTCAATCAAGTTCTAGTAATATAATAAAAAGTAAACATACACAAACTTGTACAGTTATGAAAAATGCAAACAAAAAAAACGTATTATTTTCATTCTAACATTTGATATACAAACGAAACTAAATGGTACTTTGTTGCAAAATTTTTCATATTTAAATTCAACGCCAAGAGGTTAAAATAGTTGCTCAGTCATTCTTTTTTATCCACCTTTGACTATCAGATTAATGATAGTTTCCTAATTATTCGTTGCTTTGCATTTGATCACGAATTAATGTATATTTTCGAGTTGTTTTTCAGTTCAACTTTCTCCTTTACAATTTTCAAACTTACTTGAATAATAAACTCTCGTGCGTCTCTTTCTTTTCTGCGATACTTAATTTAGAATAAAACGATGATACAAAAACATGTCTTTGTAAAGTAGTGATTAAAGTTAAATATCATTTAAAAAAAACACTCCCATTTTTCAACTTTGAATGTACAACTATGTTTACGCTAACGTGTCACTGAAAATAAATTTGTTTAATCTACGATTTCTTAGTTAAAAATGGCAATTTTTACTTAAAAGCTTTCGTATCATAGATTTTTTATGCAAAGCAAATTTTTCTTTTTCAGAAATTTAACAGAATTTTTACTCTGTCTTTAGAAATATTTAGATTAAGTTTCACTGAGTTGATTTGTTTGGTTTCCATAAATTATTCCATGAATTATTCAGAGAGTGATTTAAAAACTGACAAATTTGATTCATTAAGTTATGATATACCATATGGCATTACGATATGTGCAGTGGTATACATGTGTATATATTATATACGGAAGTTTTGCGTGAGTTATTTTATTTGCATAAATTGTTTCACAAATTGTTTTACTATTTTTATGGGTGTATATTCAAATAAGAAAATATTTTTAAGCCATTATTTTTAATAATTATTCATTATTCTGCACTGTTCTGTGTTCTTTTTTTATATTTATACATAATTTAAAAATTTTAATGCCTTATTGTGCTTTATATATTGAATCTTACGGCGACAAATTATTGGAATATTGTTCATTTATATATAATTCATTACCACAGAAAAAAGCATCTTAAAAATATTTTATTGCTAGTTTAATATTTAAATGAAATTACCTAAGGTGTTGAATTTAAATCACACCTACAATTCCTATCAATTTTGTTTAATACTACTTTTCTAATTTATTCTTAAAAGAAAAGAAAAAAACTTGAAGATATATATTTATTTCAATGTTTTGGCGTTATTTGCCCTATATTTCCTCCGGAAATGTTAAAATTATGCATCAAATAATTTTTTTCATAAAAATTATCCCGAAATTTTAAAACAGCTGCTATTGATTTAATATTCGATCTCCTATTTGTCATTTTGGAATAATATCCAAAACCCCGAAATGAGACGCGAATGAAAGATGGCGACATTTTGGCGAATGTTTTGGCGCTGTTTCGAAGTTAGCTTCAACAGAGCAGAAGGAAACCTGTCCTGGAAAGAAGTTTTGTTTCCAAGTCAGTGAAGATAATGAAGATCCGTCTTAAGTTAAATGAGAGAGCAATTTTTGCTTTCAAAAAGCGTCTGCTCCATGTAAGGTGAACGGTGGAAGCAATTTTTAAAATCACTTATTGTAATTAAATTTTTGCACTTTATTTTAATTTTTGGATAATGAATTTTGGATTCTATTTTAATACTAAATTTTAGACTGTTTGTGTACTATTAATTTTTCCCTCCTTTAGACAAACGGTCATGAAGAATCACAGGGTTTAGCAACTATCAGAATGAAGCCTGATGATCAAGGCCGGTTTGGATTTAATGTGAAGGTAAACTCATACAATTTTATATTTTTACATTATCTGGAAGCATCAAATTTTTATTTTTAGTCTTTCTGATTTTACTTATTTAAATAAATATATGTTTAATGAAAATTTATTTAGAATAAATTTAAATAATATTTGAAATTTTGAATAAAAATTGATAAAAGATCGTAATAGCTATTTATATCAGCTACGAACACTGATAATGCATTATATGGTAAATCATAATTATTTTATAAAAAACGTTCAGCAAATACCTATTATAAAATAAATATTTTCAAAGGTGTTAGAAAACTGAATAATTATTGAACTGAATTAATTGAAGATTTAATTTATAAATTAATCGGTAAAAATATTCAGTATATTTTAATTATGAAATATGAATTAGAAAAAAAATTGAAAATTGGAAGAATATCATTAAAAAATTACTTAATTAGACATAATCGATTTTTTTTCGCTCCTTTTATAATCTATAAAAATTATTGTGCTTTTCAATGTACTTCCACATTTTTTTATTATTGTGATAAAACATTTATTTGATTATTATCATTAGCGCTTTCCTTATTTTTTTCTTACTTTTTATATATAGAAGTAGTTGTTAAGATATGAAAAATAATATTTTTTATTCAAAAGATTTACCTATTACCTTAAAAAAAAATTGCCGAAAAGTTTTCCGTTTCAGATTGCATTCAATTCATATTTCAAATGAAGTGCAAAGTTGCCAAATCATCTATTATTCTAAGTGAATAAAACTTTTTCGAATTACTTAGTATTTGGTTATATAAGATTTATATTACTCAATGCATTATATAATACATTAAGAAAGTTGTAAATGATTGCTTCGTAATTTTAGTTACAAATAATGATCATATTTTTTTAACTGAATAATTACTTATAACTTAATTGTTAACACGATTTTATGTAGATTTTGATAAACAGAACAAAATTCAATGCTTTATGGAAAATCTTCATTAAATACACATAAAAGATTGAACAAAATTATGGTTGAAATCTTGAGAAATGACTTATTCATTTTTTTATATTACAGATTTCTGTATCAAAATCACAATAAGGCGTGTATACTTTATTTGCAGAAACTAATCTTTTAATTTATCTCGTTTTTTAACAACTAAAAAATTGCTTTTTAAATTTTGTTCTAATCTGAATGTTATAATTTTCCTAATATTTTTCGCATATATTACAATAAAAATGAGTTGCATAAATTAGGAATATTTAATATTGATTTTTTTTCATTATTTTCGTTTTATTACCATTTATTTAATGTCTAATCACCGAATTTGATTTTGTTTAGTAGATTATTTGTAATATTTTTCATTGTTAAGAAATTAGATTAAATTCATTTATAAAATTGCATTACATGCATTTTTATATTAATTCAAACTTTTAATTACCAGCATACTATATTCATTTTCTACTCTGTATTTTAATTTTAAATCTAAGAGGTTTATTTATTTTATATTTTTTAACAACTAATAAATACTGTATAAAACTTATTATTGATTTTTTTTATTTATTTATTTCCTTCTCAGCCAAATGTTTGAAATTTTGTATGCTTATAAAATCTTGATAAGAATATATAAAGAACATATTTATTTATCAGTTAGTGAAATGCTGATTTTGTATCAGTAGCATTACTTAGTATAAGAATAATAGTTTTTAAAACTAAAAAGTAAAGAATAATTAAAATAAAAGCACTTTTGCTAATGCAGTACCCTAATAAAAATCTATTTTTAATACTAATTTTAATTCAATTTACTGCCTTATTAAATTACTTTACTGCCTAACGTTTATGAATTGAATGTGAAAAAAACATGTGTATTTATTATCTGAAAAAGATATACCAAGCTTTTGGTTGATTTCTTGAAAAATTATGAGCTTGAGTAATTTTTTATCAATTGTTGATGCTTATTTTACTTTTTCATTTTCTTATCTCGGTTTTGTCTTATCAGTTTCATGAAATTTATCAATTCTTACCTCATTATTCTGCAAGCTGAGTACTTTCTGTGTCTTGCTCACTGTTTTGTTTTGTTAAAGGGTGGAGCAGATCAGAACCTTCCAATATTGGTATCCAGAGTTGCCCCAAATACTCCAGCAGATACTTGCATTCCTAGGTTAAATGAAGGTGATCAAGTACTTATGATCAATGGTAGAGATGTTGCTGGTTTGACACATGATCAGGTAAATTATGAAGAAAAGATGTATTAATATTTGTTATAATTTTCTATTATGATTTCCATCGACAAATGTGTGCATTCATTTTAAGTTCTTTAATCAAGCAATGATAAAAATAATTTTAAATTTGTAAATGTGAAGTTGAATTCTTAACCCCTTAACCGGTTTATTTTCCTTACTATCTAATAAGATGACACCTTCTATTTTGGGAATATTTTCTTATTTTGATTCAAATGGAATACTTGGCTTACCTATGTATTCGAAGTCATTTTACTATTGAATTATAATTGCTATGAATTGTTTATTTTCTGTTTACAACTATCAAAATTCGATAAATCGATGCACGTACGGGCTAACCAATTAAGGGAATTATCTGGAATTGATTGAAATTTGGATTAAAAAATTATTAAAAGCTTATTTTAATTTAATACTGAGTTGTTGGAATTCAAGTTTATGGTTTGAATCCAAAGAAAATTTTACAAATTCACTGGTAGAAGCAATGAAAAGAATTAAACAGGATTCAAACTTCTAGTTCAAAACTCTGTAACTGCATATGCTTACTAATGACAAAACAGATGATTTTAATATTAAATCAACTGTTTTGATATTAGTAAGTTTTCATCTAAAAATGTGCTTAAATACTTATATAATTTATTGAACTTAAAGAAAAGTTATATAAAAAATAATGTTTTTATCATTAAAAAGTTTTTTTTTCTTTTTTGTTATTTTAAAGTAGTATATAAATGTTATTTGTTGAATTTAGAAATGTATCACAATATTAATTTGTAAAAAAGGTAGTAAGAACTGTTTTAATCAATTCTTACTACCTAAGAAGTGATTATGTGTAAAATTTTATAGCTCTAAGTTCCAATTATCTGTTTTTATATTGCCGATATTAGGAACTATGATCGTTTTGCTTAAATTTTAAATCATCCATGCAATGTCACTCATGACACAATTTACATATAATATGTTAAGCTATAAGCATTTTATTAAAAATTAACAAATGTAGATGTTTTTTACTAGACAATATAGAAAATGCTAGTGCCACATTTTTCTGATTGATTTTTATGCAATTGATTGAAGTGTTTCCTATTTTACATAATATATAACTTATTTAAGTGAATTTGAATCTGAGATTCGTGAAATGATGGTTGTTTTCTGATTTCATGATTGTGCCCACAAATATTTATTGTTATATTCCACTGCTTTTAAACTAATGACTCTAATTTCTTATATAGCAATTTGTTAACAGTTTTATTTACTGTTTCAAAATTTTTAACTAAAATTATAGTGTTCTTTTTTGCATTGTGTCTTATGTATTATAATGAGTTATTATTAAACCATTTTGAAATTATCGTTTTGTCATTTTCATAAATAAAGTTACAGAATTTGTTTATATGATAACTAGAATATACAATAAAAATGAAAGGACATTAAAAACTTTATGTTATCCCATATCAATTTTTGGTACTTTTCCGTTAGCCGAACGGCCTCGAAAAATCACTAAAGAAATTTGACGGAATTCTACAATATTTGGCGATTTTTCGTTGCCTTCCGGCTAACGGAAAAATACCGAATTTTTGTTACATATTTAATTATTTGGGTTTCTAAAAAAGTGAAATTTACTACATAATTGATACATTTTGATCATCTTTTTATGTTCATTTCAGATATTTCTTAATTTTTAAATAATTCCTTATTTTTTGTTTCATATAAAAATATAATGCTTTCTAGCTTAAATTAAAGCACCATATTTGAACATTTTCAAAATAATTTATTATATCATTTGTTTATTTTAGGTTGTGAAACTTATACGGGCATCTAGAGAGCGTCATCCAGCAGAATTACTTTTGACTGTGCGACCAAATGGTAATAAACGATTTTTGTTTTCATTGCTGTTATTATTATTTTACTGAAAACAAAAGTTTATATAAAATGTTCAATGCCGTAATTAAAGTGGTTTCAATTTAACATTATTTTGATTGAAATGTAAAAATTGTTAAATTTAAAGTTATGGAAATAGGAAATCTATGAAATATCTTTTTTCATTTTAATTACATTTTACAAGTCCTCATATTTTTGCTTTCATTTAAAAAAATGAAAGGTTCAATTTTTTGTTTCGGCTAGATGTAAAAAGAAAATAATTGTTCTTGCTTTAAACTTCTTGTTACTAGCACTTGAAGAAGCTAAAAATGAGGACTATCGTGTATCTAACTATCATTGACATACTCATATAAAACAAATTATTCACTCCATTTAATAAAGTAATACTCTTTCCCCATTTTGATTGCAAATATTTTTCATTCTATTGACGCAATTTTGAACTTATATATTTAAAACATGGTTGAAGTAATAGTTGTGGGTATTCTTTTAAAATTTTTACTCTTCATGAATTCAGACATAGTCCTTGTTTGCCTTTTTTCATGGTTTTTTTTTTTTTTTTTTTTTGTCCAAGCTATGGCAAGCCCAGTGTAATGGGCCAAATACGAAAGAAGAAAGTAGAGAAGATATCCCATGAATAAAAATCTGGAGCTTATACAGTTTTTGAAAATAATTTTTCAAATCAGTGTTTTGATTCTGTAGAAAAAATAATAATCTATAGAAATTAGAAGTTACAGTGAAAACAAAATTTGAGTAATTAGGAAATTTTTTAGAACATAAAAACATACATTAATTAAAAGTTGTTTATATATATATATATATATAATACTGAAATTTAGGAAGGTTATTTCTGCTTATTAAAACTTTAATATCATAAGACAGATATTTCAATTTTGAAATTGTCACTGTTTTATTGAGTGCAACTTTATAAAGTAAACTATTTTTTAAATTATTTTTCATTAATGAAAGCTTTTGTATAAGGATGTAAGATGGCTGAAAAAATGAATATAATTATTTATAAAAAAATTTTGTGATAATCACAATGGATATTTTTATATAATAATGTATAATTTTTTTCTTTTGTAGTGTATGTGGGAGAAGACGTGGAGGAGCCAGATTTTCAATATATTCCGGATGCTCGTCATGTTTCTTCCAAAGTACCCCGCTCAGATGTCCTTTCTGAATCTATGCTATTACTCAGTGATGGACTTGAGAGCGGTGCCACGATAGCTCAGTTTGAAGTAAGAAATTTATTTTAGTTTTAATGCACTTGCAAACATAAGTTTAATAACAGAAAATGTGTACTTTTCTGTTAACAATTATCACTAAAACTTAATTTTGCTATAAAATATAGCTTGTTTAAAAATCTTAGTGTTAATAAGTTTTTAATAAAATGTTACATCTGTTTTATGTTTTTACAAACTAACTGTAATTCTTAATTTGTAGCAATTGTACCGAAAGAAACCTGGCATGAGCATGAACATAGCAAAGTTGCCTGAAAATTTAAACAAAAATAGGTATCGAGACATATCGCCTTGTAAGTATTTTATATAATTATTTAATCTTTAATTTTGTCATATATATATGAATCTAACTGATTTTATCCTTCTGCTTTTTGGAAGTTGATTTTCTGAAAACTATTATCAAGATGTATTTGAAATATATCTGTATCGTTTAACCTTGATTTATGCACATTAAAGTCATGGTCTAACAAAGGGTTGATAGAATAGTTCTGTTTTATTAAAATTCCATAAACTCTTCTAGTTATAGTTATATTTGATTCAGATATTACTTTTTCACATGCATTAAAAATTATCTTGTGTAAAAAAAAAATATAGTCTTATAATGAAAATTGTTTTTTCTCTGTGATTTCATTAAGCATAATGTGTAAAGTATTTAATCAGTTGCTAATATAAATGATGTATGATCTACAACTTAATTTAGAATTTAACTCTTAGTAAAATGAATAAATTCAATTGAAAAATTTTATTGTAATATACATATAATTAATGCAAAATTCATTAGAATCATTATAAAAAGTTGATTAAGAAATATTTTGCGAATTTTATAGTTTTTGTTCTAAAATGAATTAAATTTGAACATACTATTTAATATGCAAATTAGAATTATTTTTTTTACAGAAAATGAATTTTATATTAGTTTTTATTATCATTATTAGTGCATCTGAAATAATAAATTCTTTAAAATACAATTAAAAATATTATATAGCTGTTTTAATTAAATTTTATTAAAAGTAAAACCAGATATTGAATACATTAAATAATGTAAAAAAGTTCTATTCTTGTTCTCTGTGAATTAAGTTATCAAATTTAACTGTGATTTAAGACTTGTCATCTGTATTACTATACAGAATTTTAAAAATTTTATTTAATAATTTTAATTCTGGTTTTTTTTCCTAACAAATTTTAGTTTAATAGTCTTGTATTTTGATATTATTCTCTCTTGGCAGTTAGCCCATATAAAAGGCAAGACTAAATATTTAATAATATTCACTTATAAAGAATAAGCTTTAATAGAATCAATGTTGAACAGAAAGTAAATGTTCTGCTTATATTAAAAATTTGTTTATTGAAATTTTACTTTTTGTCTGTAGATGACAGCACAAGAGTTGTATTACTTGGTAGTCCTAGTGGAGATTATATAAATGCAAGTCATGTTCATGTGAGTATTAATTTTCTTCCCTAATATTAACTTGTGCATTATTTGACAGATTTTCAATTTTTTATTAATTATCATTCTGTATAGATGGAAATTCCTACATCAGGAATTGTTAACAGATATATTGCAACTCAAGGACCACTGCCTACCACTACTTTTGATTTTTGGCTTGTAAGTACTAAAACTCATTTCATACTTTCAAATCATCATAACATTTTTGTATGCATGTATTTCAGATTGCATTGTAAAAATTAAAACCTCTACCATTTGTTTGATGTTTGGTTTAGTAAACTTAAGTTGATCAATTTATTTAAAATCTTTTATCTCATTAGTTTAGAATGTAGCATTATTTAAATGAAAGAAATCTGTTTTTCTTTCCAAGAAAAGCATAGATAAACCATTAACTTTTGCTTTTGAAATAAATTTTTAGGAAATTTAAAATTTATCTTATAATCAAAGTTTTCCATTAGGAACAAATTACTAAGTGATAATAAAAAATAAAATTTGTGAAAGTTAGCATAAATGGAAGAAATCCATTCTTTTAACTAAAAGTTTCATTTACAATCCTTACATAATATTGAAATTTATGCTATTCCTTTTAGTAAATGTAATTGTATCTATTAGTAATAGTTCTCTATCTAATTCATATTAAAAATAATAGTCTTAATATACCTTATTGAAAGGAAAATTGTGGCAATTTCTTTCTAGATTTGATATTATTGTAATGTATTTGTTAATTTTTTTAATTTCTTTTCTTTTCTTCTAAATGAAATATGTGATAAGAGAAAACAACTAAAAAGTTACATTTTACATAAATATATATTCATAAATTCATGGATTTTTATATCTTTAAAACTTATGTAGATGGTTTGGGAGCAGCAATCTACATTAATAGTAATGGTTACAACTTTGATGGAACGAGGCAGATCAAAGTGCCATAAATATTGGCCAAAGTTGTATGAAGCTTTAGAAATTGGTTTCCTTCAAGTAACTTGTATACGAGAACAGGAGACTTCATCTTTTGCATTTAGAGAGTTTACATTAATAAATACAGAGGTTTGTATATTTCTTATCTATTTATTTTTTTAATGTCCGACATACTTTTCAAATAACATTATAACTGACAAAGAGTTTTTCAAATATTTTAATAAATGAAACATATTTCAAGAGTGAGGGACTCTCAATACTTAGACTATTCTGTGCAAATAGTTATGAAATCAGATTTATTGAAATGTGTTTTTTGTGTTGACAGAATAAAGAGGAAAGGCATATTACTCATATGCAGTATACAGCTTGGCCAGATCATGGAGTTCCAGATGATGCCTCAGATTTTCTAGATTTTGTCATGCAAGTTAGACAGAACAGGGTTGGCATGGTTGAATCTGCAATAGTCCACTGCAGGTAGATGAAGCTTTTGATGATATTGTTAGAATTTTTTTTTATTCAAGTGTTCTGTCAGAAAAATTTAATGTTTCTGCTCTCTCCTTCATTTTATCTAACATTAATTGAATTTTTTCTAACAATTGTTTTGTGTAGTATATGAAAAATACTAAAATTGAATTTGAATTTCGAAGATTTCTGTTGCAGTTGTTGTATGTAAAACAAAAATTATGATTTCTTTGAAATTCTTTTCTCTTTCTTTCTTTCTTTTATTATTTTCAATATATTAGCTACTTTTGAAGACTAGCTTGAATTTTAGTCTGCTAAACAATTAATATGAAAGGCATTTTTTTATTTCAACTTATTTGATATTGCATATCAATATGAAATATAAAAATATGAATAAAAAAGGAATGTTAATTATATTAATAATTTAATTAATATAACAATCTGTTACAAATTATTGGAAGTACAAACTAATATACAAACTATAAAGGTGAAAACAGAATTGAAAATTCTATTTCAGAGTTATAAAAAAAGAAAGAAAAGGAAGTAATTTTTTATCTTAATTAATGGCAAAAGAATGTTTTAATGAATGATTGTTAATTTTTTTCATAACAAAGTGTTATGGAAAAATTGTAATGACGTTAACAAAATTTGAAAAATATATTAAAAGTAATGAAAAAAATATCAACCATAATAAAATTAATATCATTAAAAAGTTTTTTTTTTTTTTTTTTTTTAAAGAATGCATATTTTAAGATCACGTATTTCCATTCTGAATTTAAAATAAATATTCATTTAGTGATGGTGAAGCTTATTTTTGTTCTTGATTTAACTTTCCTTTTGAAGGCTATTTCTTGATTTCTTTTACATCTTGTGGAATAAAATGTTTGATATGGTGAGCAGCATTATATTTTTCAATTTCATTAATTATCAAATTTTTAACTAAGCACATTTGTAAAAACTTTGAATGAAGCAATCTGAAATAGTTTTATATCCATTTGTTCTCATTTGACTATTGCCATTCCACAATAAGTTATAAGAGTTATTTCTTTGCTGTGCCCAGTTTTATTTATATAGCTTATTGAGTAATTTAATGTGAAATTACAATGAAAAGGCATTCTTAAATGGATGTGAATATATATTATATTAGAATTTGAAAGTGAGAAACTATGTTAGATTTGAAGAATAAAAATAGCTGGAGTTGGCACAAGGATAGCATGTCTTCCCCTGTTTCGAGTCCGAGTTTGGGCCTGGATGTTATTCTTCTTTGTTCTATCTGTGAAGTATGTCAATTTGTCCCTCTTTAAGAAGGGGTTGTGCAATCGAATATGATACATGGAGTAGCTAAGTAGTATTCTTGGCCCTAGTCGTCACTGCTGAAGAAACAAGAAACGCTCACTCAGCTTAAATCAATGACTGACAAATGACTTTCAGTGGGCTTGTAAATTTCCATCAGTCACAACTTACTACACAGAATAAAAACAACAGGCTTGCTTTTATATCTTTTTAATTGTTTTTTAAAATATTTTAGTTGGCTGACAGAAAAAGATAAGTTCAAAGAAATGGAGGATACTTACTCTTTAGTTCAAAATATGATTGCTTTTAACATTTATTTGTTTTGTGAAAACATAAAGAAAATGTATTTAATATCTTTGCTATATGCATGAATATAAATCAATTTCTAAACTGATTAAAAACATTTTTGTAAAATATATTAAGATATACATATTCAAAAATTATTAAAATTAGAGAAGAAAAAATTGTATTTAAATAAAATTTGTTTTATATCTTGTTTTTTAAAGGGGAGTGTAAAAATAGATTTGTGCAATAGTATCTTCCAAAATTATGGAAGGGAAAAGTGATAAAATTTTGATTATTTGTTTTTAAAAATATAGTTGAAAGTTTGGAATCCTTTTTTTTTAATAAGCACCATCTGCAACAACAAAAACTATCAACTGCATAATTTGGTAGCTTAGAATTAAATAGTTTATTCCTAAAATGTTTTTAATGTTCTTTTTTTTTCCCCCCTTCTTCTTCTTTCTTTTGCTCTCTCTCTCTCTCTCCTGATATATGTCACATGATTCAATTTACAGATAATATGCTACCCTATTTTTTTTTATTTCAGAATCCTATTTCCCATGTTAGAAAATATGCTTGTGTTACCATAGATATCATTTTTCTCCTAAATTATTTTTTTTTTGTTCATACAGTGCTGGTATTGGACGTACTGGTGTACTAATACTAATGGAGACTGCAATGTGCCTTATTGAAGCAAATGAACCTGTTTATCCACTTGACATAGTAAAGGCCATGCGAGATCAGAGGGCAATGCTGATTCAAACGACTGTAAGTATTTATCATATCTTTATTAAAGTTATAATTTATTCAGTCAAATTAATAAATAATTTTCACTTTTGAAAAATATTTTTTAAGTTCTAGAAATGAGCAGTTGATTTTGTGTATTTGTTTGGTATTTAATGTTTATTATCTGATTTAATGTTTTATTTATTTTCTATTTATTGTTATAAAACAATATTTCTTATTTCTTGTACTTTTAAGTTGCTAAATTATTCATTAATTTTAATGTTGGTAATGTATCTGAAAGATAAATATACCTCTTTTTATTTTTCAGAGTCAATATAAATTTGTCTGTGAAGCCATCTTGAAAGTGTACAATGGTAAAAATACTTTCATTTCTTAAACAAATTTTTAATTTTTGTGCCTAAAAATCTATTCATATGAAAAGTAAAAAGTAAATTTATTTCAATTAACTATCACCATTATCTAATAATTAATAGGAAATGCAACCTAATAGACAGAATATTTTATTTGAACAATGGATATTAAGACTAAGTTCTGCTATTAGTTAAACACTTGAATACTTTATAACATTTAATTTCATTATAGTTTTCATTTTGTTAATGTTAAAAATCCAAAAACCTCATACAGTTAATGATAAAATTAAATTAATTATAATTTTACAATCTGAAAAACAACTTTTTCATATTTTCATCTTATGAGTAGATATATGGAAAATAAGCTATTATCAATTAAGATTTAGCACTTGTGTATACATAATATGATGTACTTCATATGTGTTTTCTTTTAATTAATGAAAAAATAAGAGCTTTTAATCAGATTCTGAGATAATAAAAAATATTTACATAGCTATTAATGTGTTTGGATAAGCGATTTTTCAAATTAAGTATAACATTAAGGTTTTTAGGAAGAACTTGAGTCACAATTTAATAGATTGCATTGTCAATTAGCAATTTTGGATTGTAATTTAATTTAAATTTTTTATTAAAATTTAAAGGAGCCCATTTTTTTATAAATATTTAATTATTGCATTATTATAGAATCCTAATATAAAGTTACATTTTATTTCAAAAAATCACATTATATATTTATTTTTGTATAACATCAAGTTATTCATAAAAAAGTGTTTTAGAATTTTCGCTTCACAAATGCTAAAATATAATGCTGGAAAGGTAGAATTCCACTCATATTTCAAGCTTTTTAGAAAATACTAATCAAGACACAATGTAAACAAAGAAAGTCTATTATTATATGAGAATTTATTTAATTATTAATTATCCATTTAGTTATATTCTTAGATTTTTAATGTTAGAATTATTATATTTGGTATGATTGTATAAAATTTTTATTAAAACTTTTCTAAGTTGCATTATTTTCTTGCTCATTTCAGAGAGAATAGTGAAGCCACTGAAAGAATACCAAAGGTGAAAATAAATTCTTTTTTTTGGTGGGACAGACTCGGCTGATTGCCTTCAGTGCCTCTCTAATTGGCTTCCATGAACATAAGATGCACATACATTGATTCTTCCTGGTGAAGATCATTCATCATCAAAGAGTCAAAAGATATTATTGGATTATGCAGTCTTCATGGAACTGTTTACAAATTTTCAAAGGTTACTACCTGTGAAAGTGATCGCTTGATGTTAGAGTTTTTTGGACATTGATAGTCTTCAGTTTGATTAGGTTTCAGAACTGTTTTAAATAATGCATTGTTGGTGCTTTTGTTAACTTGTAGCTAGCCCTCAGCCAATGCCATGTTTACCATGGGCCTAGTTCTTCGTACGTTTGTATGGGTTTTATTTTTGTAGAATGTTTATACATTTGTACATACAAAAATATAAGTGTAGATATTTTGTACTTTGGTGTAAGGAGTTCTTTTAATGTTAATAGTGTACATCACTCCTTCAAATTTAATGGTGTTCTTTATCTTACTTTGTGAAAACAAAATCTCCAGAAAGTATTACTCTGTATAAAAAAAACATGTAGTTATAATGTAAAGTTTGAGTTGAAGTTGTAAATAAGGTTATTGCACTGAAACTGAAATTATTTTTTAACCTTTTAACCAAAAATTTCAATTAATCATAATTTGTTTCATTTAATTTATTGGTTGGTTTTATTCTATTTTACAGTTTCTGTTAATATTATTAGTCTGAAATTTTTCCAGATGTGTATGATTTATTCCTAAATATTAAAAAAAAAATGACTGATAAACTGAAGCATGTTTACTAGTTGGGTTCTTTATGCAGTTTTTCTTGATAGAATGTCATACTGATACATTAGATTAGTTGAATGTTACATTTGGATCTGAGTGCCATACTCAATTATATATGTTTCAGCAATAACTATGTTTATCACTCTGAAACAAAAATATATTCAGTTATGTTCAAAGTAAGGAAATGAACTTAGTTATAAATTATGACTTTTTACTCACAAAATTTTGAAAAAAGAATAAGATGTAACTCTTAGAATTCCTGTAAAAAGTTTTTTTTCCTTGTTTAATTGAACCACACTGCTTTAAAACTCATAATTTAGCCATCCACATTCTAAGTTTATATTGAATTACTTCTGTTTAGTTTGCAAAATTAAAACCACACTATAATCTTTATATCTGAAAGAAATTTTACAGATTTTTGTATTTTGAAAAAATAAATCAACTCATGGTTTGTGATTATATTTTTTACTTTTAGGAATGATAATGTTCAATTATTTTATCTTGGCTAGTAGTAAAAATTTAACAGATGTATTATTGAAACTATCTTTTCATTCAATGGAAAGATCATCATCCTCTTAATTTTTTTAGTAGTGGAGAAATTTTTAGTAGTAATGTGTTAAATGAATTTGTGCAAACTATAAACTTCCTTGTGTCAGATATGTCTTTGTTAAATTGTCAAAGGTTATGAATGAAAAATATGGAAATTAAATTCTTTTTCTCTAATACAAATAATGATCATTAACTAATTGCTTGCCTTCTCATTTATGGATTCACAGATATGAACTTTTTATATCTTTTGCTTAACTATGTTTTTAATACATGAACATGAGTTTTTTAAATACTTATTGAAATTTCATAGTCAATTTTTTTAAAGTTTATTAAGATAGAGATTTGTTTTTTATAGTTTTTATACACTATTTTATACATAGTATGTGATGCTATATTACATTTTTTAAAATTAGAATGGTTTAGAAAAATTATTATAGTTTCTTAACACTTTGCCGTCCTCAGGTACCATGGTGTTGCATGAAAATTTGCATTTAGTGTCATTACTGGCAAATTGTTAGTGAACATAAGATCAATGTAAGATGTACCAGTTGCGTACAGAAGTATATCTGAAATTATTAAAGACGTCAAAGTGTTAAAATTGATAACCAAACAGGCTTCCTAATAACGACACTATTATTTGTTGTAATTAATGAAAAATATGTGCAGTTTAATATGCTACGATATTTCATTATCTTTCTCCAAAATGTGAAATAAAGATGTACCTGTCTGAAGGTTCAGAAGAAAAATGTGAAAATAAAATTGTTATGAAAGATTTGCTGATGGTTTTTTTTTAATTGAATCATTAAACAATATATTTAAAAGATTTTTCTTGCTATATCAATGAACTCCTCCTTTGTGACCATACCATCTCTATCTGCATCTGCAACATATATCATTTCCTGGAAATATATATATATTTAATTATAGTAATAATTTTACTAATATTCTATTGATTCTTTAATATAAAAGTGGGCTTTAAAAAGAATGCAATATATTCATACTGACTTACTGTTAGTAACTAGGGGATAAATGACTCATACATCTTTCTATTATATAAAAGAAGTTATGTTTTATTTGTTTTCTGATTTGTAGATAGCAAGTCGCCTGACTCATTACATCTAAGGTTTGTTTTGCCAATATTGTTTGGAATATTTAATGAATACTATAATTACCTCAAAATAAGTAATTGTATATTGCAAAAAATCTGAAAATAAAACTCAATTAACAGCAAATAAATTTAAACAATATTACTTATTAGTTCTACTTTTAGACACACTATTTGACACAACACTAATGAAAAACCTTCTGGTATATCTTTTTTTAGTGATAGAAATTGTTTGTCTTCCATCTAGAGGTATTTTGAAAATCTAAGCAATGCAGTGTTAACCCTGCATTGTTTTAAAATAATAATAGAGCTTCCAGCGATATTAGATAAATGAAAATAAATCCAACCAATAATCAGCCAGTTTAAACTGAAAAGTTTATTGTGAAATTGCTATGTTGTCAGCAATGCATGAAAATTTTAATAAATGTTTAGATACTGGATCAGGAATAAAGAATATTTTGACTGTAGGGCTTTGAGTTTTGCATTGAAAATTGGTTGATTGGCAAATGCATGTTGTCATCATTTTCTTCCTTTCCTTCTGGTTTTTCACCTACAGAGCTACACCAATCTGTATTTTATAAAGCTGCTGGGAGATGTAGCATGAGTGATCGACTTTACAATGGTTCTTGGTTTGTGGTCAGAAGGATTGAGGGTTATATTTTGCATGTTGATGGGTCATAAAAATCGCAATTGTTCTTAGCCACAAGAAGCCATGCATTACTACTGATTCAAAAAATAATCTAGGTATGCTATCTGTATTGAAAATGTTGCTACTTCCAATGAAACTAGTTTTTGCCATAACCATCAGTAAAACACAAAGTTAAAATTTTTGGCAAAGTTGGTCTGATTATAAACAATCAAAAATGCAGTATTTTCACTTGATTATTTGTTTATTGCATTGTCCAGAATAAAATCTATATTTATAATTAGAATCCAGGTTAAAGAAGGTAGCATTAAAATGCTCTTAATTAATAAAAATTAATCAACATGAAATATATTAATAAATATCTTTAAATAATTTTTTTTAAATTTGTTTAAAATTTTTGAATTTCATATTTTTATTTCTCCATTCCTGCCAGAAAAGTTAAAATTATGATAAGATTCCATCTGTCTTTTAATTCATTCTAATTTTTTTAAATTTGAAATTGAATTTTTTTGTTCATGACATTTTTAAACAATTAGTTTCTATTTACTTTAGTTGTCTGGAAGGTGGGAAACAATTTTTCAAGAAACCCCACTAACCTGAGGATATGCATATTTCTGGAACAGCATTAGTATTGATGGGCAAAAGACAAAGGCTCCTGATTTATATGTAATTTTATTTACATATGCTATCAAATTTCTGAAACCTGGTGCAAACATATTTGTTAAACTTGATAACTGCACTAACTTCCAAATAATATGCTTCATTTTCAGAAATAAGATATGTCTATTTGAAAATGGAAAATCAAATATTAAAATAAAGTAGAAGAAAAATACCCGACTATATTTTTAGGGTTTTTAAAATCTCTGAAATTAAGCATTCAAAAGCTAAGGGGGTTTTTTTAAGTAGGATAAAGGTTTTGAAAATTAATGTAACAAATCGAAGTACATTAGTAAATTATATAAAGATAATACAATCTAAATTATTGAAACAATCTATCTAACAAGGCTTTAAATTTTAGCTTCTATTACTAAATAACTAAAAGAAATTTAAATTAACCATGAAATGTATTGCATATATGAGATTGATAAGGTTCCAAACTTAAAATTGATTTCTTAAAACAAATGAGTAAAAAATATTTTCATATTAGTATGACGAGCACCATAAACAAAAAAAAATTGTTTGCTTAAAAACGGTTTTTTCCCCCATTTAAAACCTAAAATTAATGATGGAAAATTTTATATTTAAAAGCAATACCTGCATTTCTTCATTGGTTAGATCTAATTCTAGTATGTTAGCTATTCTTTTCAACTGTTCAATAGAAATAGTTTCAGATCCATCAGTGTTGAATATTTTAAAAGATTGTTCCATATGCTCATCAGAATCGATGTCATTTATGACAAGTAGCATCATCCTTTCATAATCTTCTCTTGATATCTCATCTAAAAGAAAGTATGTTAAAAGTAAATTAGAACTACACTGTTTTTAAATAATTGTAAGCTTTTCTTTTTCTTTAATGATAAGTAATTTTCAAAAACTTAAAACTTTTTTTTTTTTTTTTTGCTGTTTTATCTGTGAGATTTTTTTTACTTTTTGAAGGAAGGTGTAAAAAAATAATCTGAAAATTTTTGTGTTGATAGAAATTGATTTCAACAATGTTGAAAATAGAATATGTGGGAGCCTTTATTATTATTATTATTATTATTCAGTTCCTTTTAACTTTTTCGTAGTCCGTAACGCATAGCGCCTTCAAGTTAAACTTCTGCTTCGGCTGTAACACGCTTCAAGTTTTCTGCATTTAAAAAATTTAAATGTTTGAAACGCTTTAAAAATGTTTACTTGTTTTTTTTTTATTATTATTATTATTATTGTTTGTTTTTTTCTAATATTAGGAAAAACAAATTTTCACGGACAAGAAAGGAAGGCGGAAGAATCAACTTATTTTTCTATCTAATTAAACTTATCCACATTGCATTCAAGGAATATGAATTTGTTGCGATTATTCCAAAGATGTTTATTCAGGCTTATGAGAAGAACAGCAAATGCTCTTTGGCCAATTTAAGTTTGAAATTCATTGCAGGAAACAATAAATATGAAATAACAGTTAAGAAATTAGTTAGATTAGGAGAGTAATTACGCAATGTGAATTGATTCATTTATTAAAGATATCTGTAAAATATTTTATCACTTGAGCCTCAAAACAGGGTTATTTGGAACCAATTTTTCTGTTTCCTATATAATTCCTTTTAAAGTTAATATAAAAGTATGTTAAGTCTAATATCCGATTTTTCCTTATTCCACATGTTATGGTTTCAATTTGTCAATTAGTATGATATTTTTGCATTTAATAATATATTTAAAACTAATTATTATAGAGTTCCAATAGCAATTTTATTGGATTACTTGAACCCTTGTTAAATTTCCTATCACTAATTACTCTGATCGTCAAATAAGACATTATTTTTAATTAGACCTATTTTAGGGCGTGAGAGAATTGAATCATATTATACAACTCGTTTGGATTATTGTTAAATGATTTGCATCAAAGATTAATTGTTTACGCTAAGATATTTATTATTAAATTAACAAAATGGTATTCGTTTTAGTCTCTATTTCCATGTTTTCATACTTTATAAGTTTTTACGAATTCATAATTCTCATTTATACCTGAATGTTTGGGTGCTATTTTTCCAATCAACTTTTTTATTTTCTTCGGAGTTGCTTCCATCCCAAGGGCTCGTAAGGTAATCTGCAATGAACCGGAAACTATTCATGAATTAGTTTGGAATTTTATGCGTGTCTTGCAACGTTAAATATCTTATACTTTTATATTCCTTAAAACTTTATAGATATCCAAAATCCCATGCTAATATCATAGCAAAAATAATTTTTCATCGATCCTGCCTCCATCCATATTTTCAAAAGATTGTTATTCTAAATATATGTACTAAATATATATAATACCAATAATAATATATGTACTAAATATATATACGTTCTTTCATTGTTGCGAAAATGCTGCAATTGCTAATCTACAAATTTGAAACAAAGCTTTATTTTATAAATATTTCGAAAAACACAAAGCATTGGTAACAAATACAGCCAAGGTGTACACAAGAAACAGCGCTTGTAGAAATTAACAACTAATCAGACAGCAAATTAAATAACAGCCGCACTCTTCATGTTACAACTCAACCAAATTCAGAAATATTAAATTTGAAATTTCGGGTACTACTAGCATTACGACCGCATGTGATACAGCATGGATTTTAAAAAAGACTCTCTAGGCAACAGTTCCCATTAAAGAACGGTCCTAATTCTTGCATATTTTGAAGCCTTCCTTTTTTCCATCTGTGTTGGGATCATTAAATTGATCTTCATTAATAACTGCTCTAAACTCTCTGACATACCCTTATTAACACTAGGTATTGTACGATAACTCCAGGATTTTGCCCGACATTCTGAATACCATGCAATATTATGTATTTATCGTAACAATGTTGTTGGATATATCGCGCTAATAGGAACCATACGAATAACGATGGTGGATAAACAATATTACAGATACATAACAAAATATTTTTAAATTAATTTCTGTAGAGTTATTTTTAGGATCTACGTTTCGAAAAAATCTTTTTTAAGTTACCTATAAAAGATATAAAATAATCTGACAATACTGATAGCATCCGATTCACTTTTTTGCAAAGATATTCAGAGGTACTTAATTTTAACTCTCATTCTGTCAAGATTGCTGATTCTTAGAACTAAATGGTGATTATTAAAGTAGAACTCACTTTGATATCCCTTTCACTAATGATTCCTTTTCCTTCTTGATCAAGAATAGAAAATGCATCCTGAATATCTGAGACCATCCGTTTTGGTAAGTTTAATTTTATAACTTCGTTGAATTTGGCATCCAAGACTAATTTCTGTAAAAAATATTATTATTATTTTAATATTGAATTTAACTAAAATTTTCTTCTGGCGAATAGCATATAATTATGTTTGACTCCAACTAGCAATTTGTGAAGAACCAAAAAGGAAATTTTAAAAAATTATGATATCAATTCACTTTTTCAGTGTTAGACAAAAAATATAGGGATAAAGTATGCAATACATAAAATAGTTTTTGAGAAAATTTTAGTTGTCTAATAAAATAATACTAATAAAATAGTACGAAAAGTATAATTGTGCATGGAAAAAATCCGCAATCTTTTTTCATTTTTACTGTTTGACTTATTTATTATCAAATATAGTTACTGTTTTTCCTGACTATCTGAATCTGGCAATGATGTACATCAATTAAAATTTCAGATCATTTGGTCAAAAGAAAGAATATTGTTTCTTTTATTTTCAATTTAAGAAAAAAATATCGAGTTCTAAATGAATGCGTTTTTATTTTCATTGTGTGATGTCTTTAAACAATAGTTTTCTTTTTAACATTATTTGAGTTAAAATTAGGTTTACAATTCATTTATGACTTTTAAATAGAACAGGAAGATACACCTGAAGAGACAAGTGTAAAGAAAACAAGAATTGCCGTATAATCTGGATGCCATAGTATATTTATAATTTGTTGATGGAGTCTTTTGGAAGCACTCTCAGAATTATCTATTTCTATACTACTATTATAAATGTGAAAGTTTGGATGTATAGATAATCTCTGTCAATCATGTCAGAACAGTTGGAATAAATTAGATGAAATTTGGTACAGATATAGATTATTATAGAGATAGATTATTGTTAGGTGTGTGTGTGTGTGTGTGTGTGCGTGCGTGATGTATTTAAAATAAAAAAATTGTTATTTGATCGAGCTTTCGGTTTAAAATAAAACAGAATTAATTAAATTAAAAAAAATATTAATCTGTTATGCGTTACCCCAACTAGCATAGAAAATTCAGTCATTTGCATTGCCCTAATCATCGCTGAAAATTCACTCATACGAAGTGTGTTATGATTGTCGACACCTGTATTTTCAACGGATCTCGAATTGATTTTGTTTTGGCCAGATTAATCAGCAAAATGATTTTGAATAATTAGTTTGCTGTTTTGTTTTATTTCAGGTGCATACTGCAAATAAATTGTTTTTAGGTTAGTTGTGTGGACCAAGCTTTGATATACAATCATTTGGGGGGTTTGAGAGGTTGGCAATTTTTCTGTAGCACTTTGTTAGAGTTTATAACGCTGTCATTTTTTAATTTTACTGTAATTCGATCTTTCCTGTTCACTTCCCTTGATTTTTTTCTTGCTGTGCATATTCCTTTCACCTACTTTCATTATTTCCGATTAAAAATTTTTGTGTGCATTATCTTTTTCTGCATTTATGGATTTTTTCTATATTTCCTTTAATTTGCTGTAATGTTCATTGAAACCCTAGGATTGAAAGCTCTATTGCTGGCATTCGCGTCACATTCTGTCATTTTGCTAAAATTTGGCGATAAACCATTATTTTAGTGGAAATTGCTCTCAACAGCACAATAATGATACGGTTTGTTAACATTTTATGATACTTCTCCATTTCCAGCGAAAAATCGCCTAAACAAATTTGACGCAATTCTACATTATTTGGCGATTTTTCGCTTTCTTCCGGCTATTGGAAATGTATCCATTTTATATTGTGAACAAACCGTCAGCTTTCACACACACATATCAAAATTTCCACGCGTACGAAGTCACGGAATATATATATATATATATATATATATATATATATATATATATATATATATATATATATATATATATATATATATATATATATATATATATGTTCTTCCTTAAAAAATGTCTACAAAGTAAATAATTCCAATTTACAGAAAAATATGATCAATACAGTGCACTTTTCTAAGTGTTTAATATTTTGACGCGACAAAAATAATATTTTGTTAATTAGGTAATTCCATATCCTTTCTAACCGTCCTTTGAAGTTTCACAGCAACTTCTTGACCATGTCGATTATATACTAACTTTTAAAAAAACTTTAAAATTAAGAAATGGAAACAAATTTAACAAATTCGAATTTTTGGTTCCCATAACCAATTTTCTTAATATAACATGCTGTCATCTGTGAATGGGGACTAGATTTCTTCCTATATTTTGTAAATTTTAATTTATAAAATTAAAGCATGAAAATTTTGAAATTCATATTATTTCTTAAAAAGAAGATATTTTCTTAAAAAATAATGATATAAGATACATATGGTTAGCATTTAAATTAATTCATAAGCTCGTGTAATACATTGTATTAAAGACTTTATTTTCTTTTGGTTTTAGGGAAAATAAATACATTGAGCATGAAATGAATTTTTATTTACTAAATAAATTAGAGGACTTTGTCTTAAAAAGGGAATTTGTATTTGTTAAATAAATTGCTTTACTACTAAATATGCTTGCTAGTGAAAAATAAAAATTCTAACAGAATCATTCGTCATTTACAAAATTACCGATAATAAATAAAATATAGCATTTTTTTATTTATTTCAATAAAAATATAATATATTTTAAATTCTGAAACAGGCGTATTCACTTTTCTGTACTAATTAATCATTAAAAATGAGATACATGATCAAAATTGTATATTTTGATTTAAGAAATTTCCTTACTAGTTAGCAAGAAATGAGTACTTTAATAATAATTTTTAGCCTTAATAGTGTCAAATTATGCTTTATGTTTTTTTTTCAGTTATCAAGGAAAACGATTACCTTTAAGCGATCTTCATGAATGTTTCCAAAGTTTAAAAAATAATCTAAAAAATCTAGAAAAACAGTTTTCGAATTTCGCTTTACCCACATGGTTATAAACTAAATTTCTTTGTGATAACAAGTTGAGAGATTTTTTATTTTCGATATGAATTATTATTCACAGCCAACTAGATAATACTGCTGTGCTTTAAACCCTAAATGAAATTAAGTAATATCTATACTCAGCAACTCAGCTAGCAAGACGACACATATGCAGAAACTGTACATTAGTTAGTACTAGCCCAGTCGAGCGAGAAAAGCATTCTGAGGTTGTCTTATTACCCAAAAATATACAAGGAAAAATATATATGTGCCATATTTTTAAAATAGAAATTTACACAGTTCTCTTATTTGAATATTGGCCAGCATTGTAAAAAGTTGAATTTAAAATAATTTTTGTAGAATTCACTAAAAGTTGATTTCATAGATACATAGAAATTTTAGCGTTGTTTGCATAATATTGTCCAATATTCTACCCTGTTCAACTTTTTAACGGAAATATCATAAGAAACCCACCACCTTATCAACATTATGTTTCCCTTGTTCGCGTGTGACATTTCAGTGCATTGGCTTACCTTATATTTATGATTATGTATCGGCTAATTTGGTGCTTGTTCTTTTTTTTACAGAATTCATTTCGTCATGTCTTCCGCAAACTTCACATGACATTTGATTTCATTGGGTTTTTCGCTGCAGCTTTTTCCGATGAGGGAAAATTATTTTGCGGCTACTCTGTAAGTTATACTATACCGGGAACTATATTGTACAATAACAGTGGACATTAATGAGTTTTGAATAAGACATTTATAGACTGCTTTGTTTCAAAATTGCACAATAATATTATACAATGTTATTCTAAAAATGTGATAATTAGTATACTATTTAGGATATAGGAATCACAGATCTATAATGATCACATGGCAAAATACCCTCTACACTTTCGTGGACAGTCTTCGATTTATGCCAGCAGGCCACTGGTCAAGCAAGATTTTCGTCATCGTGAGCTTTTTCAAACCAGCTTGAAAATGTAGACGATAGTGACGGAAACCAATCGTGTGACCAATTTCACCAATCGTGTGAAACTTTGTCAGTGGCGTAATATGACAACGATTAACGCCAACTATAATATAGAGGACAAATTAAAAATGGTGTCGGCAGAATTAAAAAATCGAAGTGAAACTTCAGAATCTTTTCCTCAAGCAGTGGGGGCAACCTTCTGTCTCCACTTTAAAAAAAACTGGCACCACCGTATGGGGAACAGTTCACTAGACGGATGATTAAACTTGTGATGGAATTTGGAGAGATCCAACAACAAAAAAATATATTAATGCTGATGTTAATTGTTTTCCTTTTGTGAAGTATCAGATCAAGTCTTTAATTTATTAAAATAATTGTAGAATCTTTTGATAATAGTAATTTCTTAAATAGTTTATTGACAGCTTCTATATAATTTAAAAATTTTAACTCCTATGTTAGTGCGAAAATTAATAAGGATCAATTATGTTTTCGAACCTTGAATTTAAATTTTAATACTTAGATGATCCTACAATATCTCAGAAATATAAAACATATTTGGTTTTGACAAAAACATAAAAATGATCATACTTTTATCATTACCAAAAAATTAAATCACCTTTTGTATGATAGACAATAAAATTCAAGCTTCTTTTTCAACATTTTTTTCTTTTAAATTTAACAAATTACCAGTTAATTTAGAATTATATGTTGTTTCTGATTATACATTCGCATTGAGAAAGATGCGTAGAATGACCATACATTTGGAAATGGTCAGACTAAAAAAAAGGGTTTCATTGCTTCTTATTTCTGAAGTAATATGACTTTTTAAAAAGTAAGAAAAATGCAATAACCTATTTTAGAAAATTATTTTTAATTATTATTATGAAATAAAAGTTTTATTATCATTAAATTAAAATTGTTTAATGATTCCTATTTTTTAATTCGATAAATGTACAACTTGTTTTTGTAAAAACTATCTTTATTATACTCATTGTATTAAGCACTCTAAAAATTAAATTTGAAGCAGAAGTGATTAAATTTCAACAAATTCAAAAACTCTTTAGCTGAAAATAAACGTGTCAATAAAAGAAGCAATTTATTAAAGCAATGGAATTTTATTACACTGGTTTCGTAATATATCTACAAATTCCAAGATAGCTTGAATTAATAAAAAAAAATTACAACTATTATTTCTATCGTAGACTTTTGCATACATTGAAAGCTAATGGTATCAAAGAAATGACCTATATATTTAATTACAAATTCAAGTAAAGTCTTGACTGGATTCCCACTAATAATAAAATGAGAAAATAAAATATGATCCACTAATAATAAAATGAGAAAAGTGCAGATATTCACTAAGTAGGAGCAATGAATAAAGAGCGATAAATAAACCTTAACGTAAACCTACATTATTAGGTTTACCAGACAGCAAATGCTCAAGTGACATCACTTTCATGGTCGTTTGTCCTCGAAAATGTAGACGGTAGTTTGCAGTGTAATAAGACTTTGGCGCTAGCTTCATAAGCCAGATAACATCTATGAGACTGAAGTCGACTTTTGTATTATGATCATGTTACTCGGCTACTTTCCCTTGCGTCTCAGGCTCATATCGCGTCCTTAAATCGGTACATTGGTGACGTTGGCAACACAACTTCTTGAAACAGACGTGACGCCATCTACTCGCAGCAAAAACTCGTCGAAACTCACCTGATGCAAGCAAACAGAGCCACCAACCCCACGTCACGCAAGCAAGGAAACAAAACAAAGTCGTCAGACACACTTGACGCAAGCACAGAAAAGTTGTCAGACACACTTGACACAAGCAAAAGCAAAGTCGTCAGACATACTTGACGCAAGTAAGCAGCAACTCGTCATAACACTTGGCACCATAAAAATTGTTCATCCCCTCCGCCGACTCACTGGTGGAGGAGTACTGTGGCGCTAGCTTCATAAGCTAGGTAACATCTCCGATACCGAAGTCGACTTTTGTATTATTGTCATATTACTCGGCTACTGGCTCTAGCATCGCAGGTTCGTATCCCGACCTTAATCGGTACAAGGCCTTTAAATTCAGATGAAGTGATTTTTAAAGTCCGAAATTTTCTCTTTCGATGAAAAATAATTATGTTTGTGTTATTTTTTTAAGACTTACTTTGTGCACATTTGTTATAATAAAATAAATCATATCTTGAAAGGAAATAACTTCAAGTAGAAATTAAGGCCCTATCACACGGCGAAACTTTCGTCGATAGTTGTCGATTTGTGCCCTCTGGCAACCGGTCAAGCAAGTTTTCCGTCATCGTCAACTTTTTCTAACCTGCTTGAAAATGTCCACGATAGTGACGGAAATATTGTTTACAAACGAAATTCAACCAATCATGTGAAACTTTTCTGTGACGTAATGTGCCAAGAAAGGCATCGGTTGGCGCTACAATAATATTGAAAAAGCATGCATTTAATGTTACATATTGCTAAATACTAAAAATAGTTTCGACAGAATGAAAAAAGCGAAGTAAAACTACGGTATCTTTTCTCCATTCTGTGGAACAACTTATTGCCCCCACTTTAAAAAAACTGGCACTACCGTATGGGGTATAGTTATCTAGAAGGATTGTGAAATTGTGATGGAATTTTCAGATATTCAACAGGATATTTTTAAGTAAATAAAAAAAAATAATTATTCTGATGTGAATTGTTTTCTTTATGTGAAATATATTTGACCATATTCAGTCTTTATTTATTCAAATAATAATATAATCTTTTGATTATAGTAATTCCTTAAATAGTTTGTTAACAGCTTCTATATAATTAAAACATTTTAACTCAATGTTAGAGTTAAAAATATAATAGTGATTTTAAATTTTAATACTTAGATGTACCTACAATGTTGCAGAAATATAAAACATACTATCTGGTTTTGACAAAAATATAAAAATGATCATACTTTTATCATTAGCAAAAAACGAAATCACCTTTTGTATGATAGTCAATAAAATGCAGGCTTCTTTTTCCATATTTTTTTCTTTTAAATTTAACAAACTAACAGTTAATTTAGAATGATATTTCTGATGCTACATTTGCATTGAGAAAGATGCGTAGAATGGCCACACATTTGGAAATGGGCACACTAAAAAACAAATGTTTTATTGCTTCTCATTCCTGATGTAATGTAGAGGGGTTTTTTTTTAAATAATATTCTTTTCTTCTTTTTTTTGGCAATTTAAAATTTTTTAAAAAAACCTGTTTTTAATTATCTATGTAAAAAAATGAGGTTTTAATACTTTAGCTTTGAAAAAACTAAGAAAAATGCAATAACATAGTTTGGAAAATTATTTTTGATTATTATTATTGAATGAAAATTATTTAATGATTCCTATTTATCACAAATACTGGTAATAAATCCACAAAGATTTTTTTTAAAAAAAACATGCTCTGTAGTTGCAAATAAAATGAAAACAAAACATTTAACAAATTTTTTTAAAGAGCAATTTTAGAAATGAGCGAGTCTAAATAGTGTAATGCCTTAGAATTTACCAATATTTATCAAATGAAGAATCCTATTCAATTAATTGTTTTATAATTTTGAACTTCTTTGGGAAAATAAAAATTAATTAAAAGAATGATAAATACAAATTCAGTTAAATATACTTTCTCAAAAATTAATTTAAAAAAATAAATAGGAGGGAATAAACATTCAATCAAATTTAAAAGAGTAAAAAATACTTCTTAATCAATGATATGGTGGTAATGTTTTTAAATATTGTTTTTATTTTTAATTAAAATCCAAAAAAATATGTTCTTAGTAAATTTTTTTATGTCCTAGAATCAATTTCTTGCCATATTTCAAATTCCTAACTTTAATTATTTGCACTGCACATCTAGACACAGTAGTTTTTATTTTTATGTACACAAAACCTAAAATTTGTCGAGATGGATCCAACAAATATCAGTTTTCATATAGACAAAAATCATTTGATTTCAAAAGTTATTTTATTTTATTTTAAATGTATTGGCCCCCCTCTTCTGTTTTATTTATCAACTTTTGTTTTATTTGCTCTTTTCTAGAAAAATAAGTACTTTTAAGGTACTTAAAAATGATTTTGAAATTTCAGCTCTATCGATGATGGTATGCACCTTTTAAGCTTAATTGAATGCACAATCACAAATCATTTTTCTTTTCAATATATTTTTGTTTTAAATTTAATATTGATTAGTTAAATTTATAGTAATTTATAAAATACAAACACAAAATCAGCATTTTTTTTTTCTTGTCATTATTACTACAAAAATAATTACAAAACTGTTACTAAGAAAAATTAAAAAGTTTCATTATTTTACAGAATTTATTGTTACTAATTTTGATAAATTAGAAACAATTGCCATTATTACTACAAAAACTACTACTAACTAGTCATTATTACTACAAAAATAATTACAAAACTGTTAATAAGAATAATTAAAAAGTTTTATTATTTTTCACATTTCATTGTTATTGATTTTGATGAAAACATTACAATTAGTTGAATGGTACGATAAATATTTACAATAACTGACAATAAGATTGATTTTATTAGAAATGAAAAAGACATTCAAAAGAAAAAATGGCTAGAAAAGTATTTTTAAATTCGATAAATGTGCAACTTGTCTCATTTTACAATCCTTATTATATTCATTGTATTAAGCACTCAAAAAATTAAATTAGAAGCAAAAGTGATTCAATTCCAATAAATTCAATAATGCATCAATATAATTGCAATTTATTAAAGCAATGGAATTTTATTGCATTGGCTTCGTAATTTACATATCTACAAATTCCAAGATAGTTTGAGTTTTTTAAAAAAATTACAACTATTATTGCTACCATGGGCTTTTATATTCATTGAAAGCTAATCGGATCACTTTAAGAAATTATCCAGGATTTAATTATAAATTTAAGCACCGTCTTGACTAGAATCCCACGAATTATGAAATAAGAAAACTGCCGATATTCACTAAGTAGGAGAAACGGATAAAGAGCGATAAATGCACTATAACGTAAACCTAAGTTTTTAGGTTTACCAGACAGCAAATCCTGAAGTGACGTCACTTTCGTCGTCGTTTGTTGGAGAAAGTGCCGACGATATTTTGCCGTGTGATAGGGCCTTTATACTCTCTTCAAACGCTAATTATCTTTCGAAAATTTTAAACATTTAGAAGAAAATATAGTTTCTAAAGAATGTATTTCTCACAGAGAAAGATGTGGAGGATCTGTGTCATTTCTATCACTTTTCTATTTTACATGAGATTAACCAATGTCACGTGATTCTAGGGAAATTAGAATACAATTATAGCTAGAAACCAATCTATGACCGATAAGACGATTTCTTAGAAATAGAACTGAAATGAAGAAACTAGTAAAAGCATTGTTTTGGTTTTGTTAGAAGTAAATTCGATGATAAATGTGATAGTTGAATAAAATCTATGATTTTGATTTAATTAGTACAAACGAATGTTATAAATTATTTAAAGATGCAATTCAGCTTTTTTACAAATGCAGCAGAACGCTTGAAAAGTTTGAGTAAAAAACGTTCTTTCCGGTTCGGTTTACCGTTTTTGGTTAGTGCAATAAAATGTTTTTTTTTTTAAATTTCAGCTTTGTGTGTTTTTTAAAAATTTGTTCATATTTTGAAATTTAATTTTTATACTTACGTACTATCGTTGCCATGCCAACTTCTAGGATTGTTTACCAAATTGGCTACCCCGATTTTGCACTTATCTAAAGAGCTTAAGTGTAATTTTACTATTTGTGACATTAAATTTTATTCAGTGGCGCCAATATTATTAGGATAGTACTTAAGTACCCTTGGATTTTGTAAACGATATAACTGACTGCTAAACTAATAAAGAAATTATACTGATTTCATTTTTTACACTCGCATA
>JAOUZG010001186.1:312871-330169 GCA_026289955.1 Argiope argentata
ATATATATATATATATATATATATATATATATATATATATATATATGATGCATATGATACACATATGCATCATTTCTTCCACTAATAAAAGTGAATATCTCCTTTATTAAATGGAAATAATCATGATTGAATTCTGTTTAGATTGAAATCAAAATTTAATATTGTTGAGATCTCTGAATTTTAAAAATAACCAACAAATTTGAAAATATTTATTGAGGATGATGTTTGTTCAGTCTTTGTCAGCTCTCTTTCAAGTTATTCTTGATTAAAGAAGTACTTGAAAGTTGGCATGAAATTATTTGATTCTTTGGAAGTGTTTATTAACATTAATAATTTTTCCATTTACAAAAAAGCATATGTTTTGTCGAATGAAACATTACTTTCAGATGAAATATATTCTTGCCGGTAAAAAAAATTGTTAAAATATAGAAACCATGCTTGTTAAAAGAGAAACATCAACTTAACAATTAATATTCTACTTTATATAGTTCTTTTGAAATAAAACTTGTTTTCATAAAATGCAAAGATTGTTTTGATAATCTGAATCTAGCTCTTGTTTATTTCATTTGCACTAGTATCTGAGCTCTTGTTTATTTCATTGCTCAATCTTATTCATTGTTTATTTCATTATTTCATTTGCACTAGTTTTAAAAAAGGAAATTGAAGAAACGGTGGGGGGATCTTGCTATTCAAAACCAAATAATGTCTTGTAATGTTATGTTTATTAATTTTTACGCTGAAAAAATCATATTTTTTTATTTAGTTTCATGCAATATATATTTGTTCTGAATATGCACATTGACTGAATCCCTTTTGAATATTTATCATTGAGAAAAGCTGCTTTCATTAACATTTAAATATAAAATATAGTTGTGTTAGTTATATTATTCCAGTGCTAGTTATGTTTTTCATAAAACTAACACATTTTATTATTTTTATCCTTGTTTTGGAAAAATATAGAAGTTTTGCTTAAACTTGATTTTAACATGTTACAATATGACTCATTTTTAATTTCTTTTATGATCTTTAAGTAATTAAAATAATCATAAAAATATTCTTAAAAAATGTTGCCTATAAAAATATTTTATATTCCAAGTTCCTGCAACTTAAAATTGTAAGATTATTTTTGAAATTATAAATACTACCTCTTGAGTTATTTTTAAAATTATTTATTTCATAAATGTGATGAAAATATTTATATCTTATTTTTTATGTATTACACAATTATTTATTTCAATAAATGTTGCTTATATTGTTTTTTTTTAAAAATTTCTATTGATTAAAATCAAGTCTAGAATTAATTTTTTCTAATAAAAAATCAAAGTTATGAATCACATACAAATTGAAGAATTTCATTTATTAGTTAGTAAATTTTTGAAAATTATTATTATCTCTATTGATTTTTTGAACAACTAACTAGAAAAAAAAAAGATTACTAAGATGTAGTGGAATGGGAAACAGTTTCAAATATTCATCTAATTTGATAAAAAAAAAATGAAATAATATATATATATATAAATTAAAAAATAAAAAATAATAATAAAGAAAGAAATGAAAATAAATAAATAAACAAATAGAACCCCTCTCCCCCTATTTATCTGCAGTTTTGAATACATAAAAATGATATAGAAATAGAAGCTTCCATTAAATTTTTGTTTAATTAAATCCATAAATTTTAATTGTAAAAAAGTCAATCATATTTTAAAATTATACTGATTAAAAAAATTTATCTTTAAGATTTATAAATAATAGTTTTTTAGATTGATTTTTCTATTTATCTTTTAAAAAAATAATAATTTAAATATTCATACAAGATAAAATAAAAAATAGTTGATGAAAATCATTTATAATTATTTTAGGTGATTGGCATATGGCATGGAACTTTTTTCCTTTCTTCTGGTAAAAAAAAGAAAGACCATCAACTTGCTAGACATTGAAATACTGAATACAAAAAAGAGGTACTTATAATAATTTGCAAAGAGTGGAATAGAGTTTTATTAACATAAGCTGTTTAAAAGAGAGAGAGAGAAAGGATATATATATATATATATATATATATATATATATATATATATATATACTGCTTAAAAAAGGCAAAATGAATAAGTAAAATAATTGCTTAAACATATGAACAAAAAGATTTATTTGACACTTTCAATATATATTTCTTAATTTTGTGTTAAGAATTGTGTAAGAAAAATGAAGATATACAAAAATTATGCAATTAATTTCATCAAATTGATTATACTTTAAAGCTTGCAAATTTTTCTTCTTCTTATGATTGATACCAATAAGACTAACTCCTATTAAATAACTGGAAACTGAATGAAAATCACTAAAAGTTCCTAAACTAAGGCAATATTATATTTATAATGAAACATAAAATCCCTTTTCTTATATTATGAGCTATAATGCATATTTAAATCAATCAATTCTTTAAATGATATAATCTTATTATAGGTAACATTTGTACATGCTAATTGTTTTCTTAATGATAAACTTTCTTAAAATTAAATGATAAGTTGCTAGGGATTGCCTAAAAATGATCCATATTTTTAAACTCTTTATTTCAGTTAAAAAAATATACCTAATTAAAATGTCCTTGATTACTTTCATTTAATAAAGGGCTCATGGTTTTTTAAAAAAATTAGTTTCCAGAGAATCTTTTTTTTATGCTTTCAGAATTCAGAATTTCAACTATTATATTATACATAAAATAATATCGTTATTCAGTCGTGAATTAATCCAAAGGTAAATTTATTGAAGTAATTGTGCATTATATTTATAGGATTTTAATTGTCTCTAATTAATTTGATGAAATTAATTTTGCAATTCTTATCTTCTGTAAGAAGTTTGTTATGGAGTTTATTTTTTTAAAAATTGTTTTAGTTCATTTTAAATTTAATTTTTTCTCTTTCAGCTTTTTTTGTTTATTGGTTCATTTGGACTTGAGCGTTTTGCATCTCTACGGTATGAATTTAGAAGAAACGAATTAGTAAGATTTATATTCAAGTATTAATTTGTTTTCAGTTTAAGAAATTTTTAATAAAAAATATATTGTTTTGGTGTAAGATTAATGAGATGAATTATATAATTATAATATGTAATTATGTAATATAAAAAAAAAATCAGTATAAAAGTATTAGTGTTGCATTAATTAGTTTCTTTGTTACATCCATAATCATGTACCAGATGTTACTCTATATATTAGTGAACAAAAGTCATAGTGATAAAACAAAAGTTAATATATAGTTATAACCATCCTCACAATACTACAGAAATATTGTAGGTTCTGATTTGTTATACATTTTTCATATCATTCAAATTTTCATGTTGTAAAATTTTTTTTTTGCATGCTATATTTTGTAAAATGTATTTATTTTTATTCTTTTAGACTAGAATGAAGTATATTATCAATTATAAATAATCAAATATGGTATATTATAACTGTATATTAAATAGTCAAATATGGTATATTATACTGTATATTTATAACTTAATACTTTTCAGCAAAATATAAAAAAATTGAATTACAATTTTTTAAAAATTTATAGTATTGTAATATATATATAGTATTGTATATAAAATTTATAGTATAGTTATATATATATATATATAATTTCAGTTAAAACCAGAAAATCTTGAAAAATTAGGCATTAAGAAAAAAGAAGTTACATTAGAAGAAGAATTTGAGGTAATATTTTTCTTTTTGTCTACACTTTGCTGAATTTTTCCTAACTTTCAATTATGTGATTTAAAAAAATGTTGTTGATTTCAGAAATATAAGAAACTAGATATTGATACCTGGGAAAATATAAGAGGACCACGACCATGGGAAGAGCCTCAACAACCCCAACAACAAAAAGCTTCATCATAGAAATTTCAGATTATTGTTATAATACTTTATCATTATGTAAATAGTTATTTAAATTTATATAAACCATTAAATGAATTATTTACATATTTTATCTATTTCTAAGCAAAAAGAATTAAATAGAATATGTACATAAATTATTTAGATAGCAAATAATAAAATATTTTATATCTAGTGATTTGTCTTTCCTTGATACCTTAACATTACATTGCTAATTTTGGCATTTTATATTTAAAATAATCCAGTCATATATACTATGTATACAAAACTAATTTTTTTTGTGTTACACCTGTTAATGTAATGTTTAATGTAATGAGTTTCTGTATATTTTCAATGACTTTTATATATAAAAAAAATGGCCCATTTACTAGGAGTTAAAATGTTTTTGTCTTTTTTTTTCTCAAATGGTGTAATGGTAAAAACAATAATTATGACTATTATTTAAGATATATGGAGAATTAATATAGCTGTTTTGGAACAGTACAAAAATAATTTTGATTCCTTTAATATTTGCATAATTCTTAAAATGTGAGAAATCAGCTGAATAATCTGATTATTACTTTATGCCTTGTAAGAATTATGAAGCAATGAATTTATTATATAACTTCAATTATTGGAAAATATATTCAAATGATACAGAACTTGGAATACAAGTTTTGAAAAATCTACTTTAAAAATGAAAATAATCATAATTTCTTAAAAAATGAATTGAAGATCTCTGTTAGTTTTAATCTATCATCAGGGCATGCAACTTAAGATTATTTTATAAAATTTATTAAAGAAGTCTAATTCTATTCTGTATTTAGTTTTCAATGGATTGTCTGAATTTTTTTTCTTGGAAAATAATGCAGCTACAACAATAGGCATTTTAAAATATCTCATATATATATATATATATATATATATTGGTTTGGTCACATTTATAATTTTTTGCTTGTTCTTGTTGCTGTATTTATGAAAGACAAAAGATATCTATCTCTTATTTTTAATCCAATTGAAAAAAAAATTTCATATAAAAATGTTAATGATATATTGAAGAGTTATGGAATATTGAGTCTAAATGCTCGCATAAAGATCTATATGAAATATACAGTCACATATTCCACAAAGTTAGGTGTCTTCCAGTTTGACATCTTATGCTGGATGAAATTTTTTTTAAAGGCTTTATATATATATATATATATATATATATATACTCACTTTAAATGTTATTGCTAATATTGGGTCCCCTAGAATATATATTTTTCTCCATGACATTGACACTAGTAGGCTTAAATGAAAAATTCCCAAATAAGAATACACACTCTGTACTACAATATTCACGCTACTAATAACTCATATTTATAATCCAGAATTGCGTGTGTCTCAGGGTCAAAATCTTTTCCTCTAAAATTTTGGAGAAGTGATAATTCGTCCACTGTTTCATAATCCCTTAAAAAAATCAGGTAATAAATTTAGGTTAGATAATTCAATTCATACAGATATAATTTTAAAACTTATTATGTTATTATTTTTAAAAGAAAAATTTAACACTTCTTTACAGTATACTTTCTCTTATTTAGATAATTAAAATTTCAATGACTTCATATTTTATTCATTTTAAACAAAATAATCAATTAGATTTTAACAGTGGTTACAATTCTTTCAATTGAATTTTTTAAAAATGTTTTGAAGTATGTAACTGAACTCCTTTTCTAATTATCAGATTTTGATATGCTCAAAACAATTATAAACTAAGCTTTAAAGTTTGACACATACATAAAAAAATATGTATATTGTAATGATAAGTAATATTTTATTAATTATTTGAAAATTTTCAAATGCATCATAACTTAAAACCTTTATGACTGCAATATTTTATTTCAAAAATAATTTAAATTTGTATAGAAATAAGAAATAATAAACAATTTTATTTGCATTTTTAAAATTAATGAATGCATTCAAATAGCAGTTAAAAAATTTACAACAAAAAAAATCTCAAAATAATAATAAAAATTAGAATAGCATAAAATTAACTAGAATTTTATGCAATTTTACAAGAATAAATATTCCACTAATTAATGAATTGCTTTCAATCTTTACTTAGTAACTAGAAAAATATGGATAATCTACACAAAAGAAAAATTTGTATAAAACATTGAATTTATAATTTTTGTTTATTTTATTTGCATTGCTGGAGATTCTAATTAAAAATGTATAGTTTATGTGATATCTAGCATATTTAATTTCCATCTTTTTAGAATTTTCTGCAATTATCATTGTTTATATTTTTTCTAAATTGTAGTAATTCAAATAAAAATACGGTAATTTTAACAATGAAATCTTGACATCAACAACTAGTTGAATTGTACAAAGTTAATTCTAAAATCCCCAGGCTTGATTGATCAGTATTGCAATTATATAAAAATCAAATAAAATGCAACATGTCCTTTCAATTTACTGAACTTACTTATTAATAAATAATTTGATACTTGCGTATAAACTAGATGACAGTGTGGCTTCAAATGATGTATGTCTATAGCAATTACTGATTAATTTCCAAAAAAAAAAAAAAAAAAAAAAAAATTGGCAAAGATATTATTCTTATCTGTTGACTGTATCGCTGGTACACAATCAAGTCTAAAGTTCTGGTAAGTTGTTTTTTGGGGAATTAAACCCTGAAGAAATCATTTTGTCATTATTCCAATAGATCAAAAAATAAAATGTTAGAGTTTAAAGCTGTTACCAGTAAATGTTCCAGGTATATCGGTAATGTTTAGCAAGAGCTCCCCCCCCCCCCATTTTTTTTCGGTTTAATGTGTTTGCTAAAAAATAAATATCATGATTGTTTTTCTTTCAGAAGTGCCTAAGGAATAAGAAACATGTTTTTATGAAACTAAAATTTATTTTTTATTAATATGCTTTTATAAATTCTCTTCTGGAATCAAACTGAAGGGGAAAAAGTGAGAACTGTTAAACAAAATTTAGGTTAAAGTGACGTTTAGTGTGCCCCCGAGTTTGCCGCAAATATGGCAACCCAACGGATCTCTCTTCTAGCAACCCTAACTTGTAACAATGGTTGAGTAGAAAATGAACTACGAATATTTTATGAAAAATGTTAAATTAACAATAATAAAAAAAAATATCGATGAAAGATTCTAATTTGGTTCTTTATTTTAATTAAAAGCTTTTTTAAAACTATTAAGACACTGCAATTTCATTTTCGATGTGAACACGAATTAACCAATTTTTTATTGTCAATATACGCTTTATAAAATCGTCTGAATTCGTAATTTACGAAATCGTCTGCATTGTTACTTTAAAATACAGATGTTATGGAAATCTTCGCAGATCTGATAATTCTTTTTTTGCTTTAACGGTTGGTTTCCTTAACAATTTATTTCGGTAATAGTACAATGGAAGACAGTATTTCGAATCAGCAGAATGGATGAAGGGTGAGTGGAATATATATTTTTTAGTAGCTGATAAATTTAGGAAATAACACTTGTATGAAATTTTGTATGGGGAATGGTTTGGTTGCTTCTTCTTTTGATTATGCACTGTTACTGTTATCCACACAGTCCTTATCTTCAATATGTTAGCGAAGCCACTAGGTTCCCGCTCCTTTGGCTAGCGAAGCTGTAGGAAGTTTTTTAAGTTAAAAAATTCTGCCCAGTGTCTTCAACAGATGCCGGTGGCATCGCATGCTCATACTTTTGCTCTGCGTCCAAAAGACCGGCGCAGCCGGTTTGAAAAAAACACTATCGGTAAAAAAATTATAATTAAAATGCGAAAAGTGATAACCGTAACTATTATATAGAAGTGTTTGTTTACTTTGTCCGCCATCTTTATTGGCGACTTACTTGGCATCCTTGGCGCGGAAAGGGGCACAATAAACATCACTTTTACCAAAATTTATTATGCAGGAGCTAAAGAGGAACCAGTGATAAAAATATTTTGGTAAATGATATCAAAGCTGCATTGTTTCATTTATTTGAGCAGCTGCTGATGACAAGTAGTAAAACTTATCCTATCTACAAATGTATTCACAGTGCTAAATTTAAAATTTTGAAGGCTATGTCTTCAAACAACTTGAAAAAAAAAAAAAAAAAAACATTACTGATCATGTCTACAGCAAAGAATTGAATGATGGCACCCTGTTCTGTATTTTTCAACATGTTTACTGCGCAAAAGTAAAAGAATAAGGATGGTTCTATGGATCTGTACTATTTGAGATAGTTGATAAATATGAAATCCTTACTCTGAGAGATGTTGCTCATTTGGATAGAAACAGCACATTTTCTCTGGTAGATCATCATAAAGTGGTTGGCACAGAGCTTTATTTTGAAGTATAACAAAAACATCATGAATTCAGAAGAATGAGATCAGTTGATGAAAATTATGAAATTAGCAGCTGAAACAATGCATCTCAAGTTTAAATAAATGCTGATATGTTGATTAAAACAAAAGATTTTATTAAAAAAATTTGTTATATGATTGTAATAGATGAAATTTAAAATCTAATAGTCTCCTTTTTAGTTCTGCCAATATATTTTAAACATAAAATTTTCTGACAACTATTCCAGGGATGTAACTGTTTATGGGAATATCAGTTAGTTGTGGAATATGTTCTGATAAAGGCTTTCAATACTATATTTTTAAATTACCATAAAAATCATAAGCTTCAAGTTATAATTCAATTGAGATTTTTTTTTGTTATGTGTATGAAGAACTTCCCAAGATTACTCATTCAATAACATTAATAAATGTCATAGTAATGTACTTCTCACACAATTTCTTTTTAATGTGACTCAAACTGTATTCTAAATTTATTTTGATATTTGGATATCATTTGAAAAATGACACTATATATTTTAGATACAATATTCCCCAGATTATTTAACAAAAACTATTCCTATTCAAAAAGTGGCCTCAGAACTCTTTTCTAAATAGTAAAAAAAAATGCTTTTAAGGAAATGAATGGAAAGAAACTCATACAAATAAAAATACTTATTTATTCAAAGAGAAAATTCTCAACAGTTTAAATATTTACATTATGTACATATATGAGGGGAAAAAACAACCCCACCTAGCAACTGATAATTTTCTGGGAAGGAAATGAAAATATAGACAACAGTTCAGTTCATAGTATATTGTAATACATAATTTTGTTAATGAACTTTTACATATATTTTTAAGTATCAACAAGTAGAGAAAATTAAAATTTAGATCACAATTTATCTTGATAGTGTAATCTTGCACATTCTAAATTATTTATGAAAATAATAAATGCTATCCAATAATTTCTTTTGATCATGTAAAAATAGAATGGTACTCTTTTTATAAGATAACTCTTATCACATGATAAAATGCAAAATAGTTTTTTTTTTACTTGGCTGATGTTGCACAGACAATATGCATTCAAAATAATGAAGAGTTGATTACAAATGTAGTACTTTTTATAAATCAGAAGAACTTTACGCTACTTATAAATATCTAAAGTTTAAAAATACTCTAGATGAAATAAAATAAAACCCACAATAATTGCTATGAATAAATCCCCATTGAATTGGATTTATTAGCTAAAAAATTTTTGAAATTAATTACTAAACAGTAATAATAATAAAAAGAAAATTTTGATAGAGTACATTTTTCAAATAAAAGATATAATATATGTACAAAATAGAACAAATAAATATTTCTCAATAAAATCGTTATTGGAGGTTAACATAAAAAATATTAATTTTCAAATTATGAAAAAAATATATAATTGAAGTATGAAATTGTACATTTACAATGTATAAGTCTTGAATAAATTGTGGGTTTTCTGAAAAATATGAGACAAATTTTGAGAATTTATACTATCTCTATTCTGAATTAACAGCAGACAATTAAATTAATTCTAAAATGTGCTGTTTCATTTTCACATCCTAAATGTATTCCTTTTTAATTAATTCTAAAAATATTTCCTTCTCAATTCAATTTACAAAATTTCTCCTTGTGGACTAAATGTACTTGGAGACTGACTGCTTGAACTGTAAATTCGATCCTTCTCAGATCGCTCTGGTTTGTCATGTTTCTCATGACGATGCTTGTGTTTGTGCTTATGCTTGCTTTTCTTCTTCTTCTTCTTTTTATGAGCTTTTGCTGCTAAACTTAAAAGTTCTAAAGAAGAAGAGGATGGTCTAGGTTCTGGAATATCAGGAGGTTTGAACATACTAGAATCGAAACCAGTGGGTTGCTGCCCGAATGTGTTTTGTATACCAGGTAAAGATTTTGACTGCGAATCATCTGAATAGCCTTCAAAAGTACAAAATTGTGCTGGTGCAGGCGCTGAAGCAGAATCTATGCTGCTGCTTGTTGTTCTTAAAAGTGACATTCCTGACATACCATGGGTAGAAGCAGATGTACCTGGCATAGATGATGTTTCTTTCAGCCTAACTTTACTAGACTCCGGAATATCCTCAACAGTGACTTCAGCTTTAATATGACCATCAGATGAATAAAAGTGTGGGTGTTCAGAAAAGTGAAGAGGGCTTGTAGCTTTCCGTTTCTCACCTCCACCAACACTAAAACCATTTGAATCTTTCTCGTCAATTTTGATAGTCTCCAACATAATAACATTGTCAAGAGGGAAAGAATCATCAAGATGAATATCATCAATGGAACCAGAATTTATAGGCAGACGGGCTTTTTTCTCTTTTAGATTAACAACAACTCCAATTTCAGGAGTGGGCAAGATAGATGGTCTCTTGCGGCCATATAATGCATGGTAAAGATCCATTACAGCACATCTTAACAAAGAATCATAAGCAGTACCTGAATTCATCAGTTTCCAAAGTCTTTCTACAAGATCTTCAGTATTTAATGGATTTGAATCTGAACCTGTAAAAGGTGGTTTTTCTGTCAACATTCTTAAGACTTTATACTGTACAGCAGGAATTGGATCATTTTCGACAATGTCTAATAAGAAATTAAGATCTTCTTCTTTTCCATCTGCACTTGTAAAATCAACAAGTGCCTCTAGTGCAGCAAGGCGTACATCAATAAACATCCCATAAGCTGCATATTCTCTAAAAAGAGAAGGGTAATTAGGCAAGTGTCCCATTTTTTGCAATTTGCGAATGGCCTTCAGACAGCTTACAGTAACTGAATATTTATAACTTGATAGCAATTTTTCCATATTCAAGCAACGAGTTATTTCTTCTAAAATGAGTTTAGTGTCTGATGATAGAGAGTCTGTAGTAATTGTCATACCAGTGTGAGGCAGAACAGATATGACAGGTGTAACAGTTTCTGCTAGAGCATCTATCAATGCTGCTCTGTAATAATTATCAGAAAATTTGTTTTTACTGTTTTCATTATATTTGAATAAATCAAGTAAAAATTTGAGAACTTCAGGAGGACATATGCATTGCACAGTTCGCAGTCCAGCCATAGCAACTGGTATAGTTTTCAACAGGAAATAATGTTGCAAGTTCTTAAAATTGTTTAATCTTATAATATGCATGCATGAATGAGATCCAAATAACTTTCTAAATATTGACATCATAGCAGGAGGTCCAGCCCAAGTGGCAACCATGGCATTAGCAACTTTCTGCAGGCAAAAACATGCCAAGCATCTAATCTTATAAAAGCAATGCTCGTTTTCAATAGTATAAGTAAGTGCAGATCGAGAGGCGGGAGTGGGGAATTTTTCAAGAGCTTCTATTGCTTCTTTCTGAGCAGTAACATCTCGCTCATAACGCAGCTGATATTGCCACTGATAATCTGGTTGTTCAATAACTACTTGCCTCAACAACAACATGTCTGGATCTATACGAATCCACAGAACTGGAGAATCAGCATCCATGGCACTTAAATCCATATCAACTTCTTCTCCAGTACATAAGGGAATTTTCTTTTTCTTGTTCCTTCGACTTTTAGAATGACAAGTTATGTCATGTTTGGTAGCATTCTCTTCAATCTGCAAATTATGTTTGAATGTCCCATCTAATTCTTGAATGGTTATAGTTAATGGCCCAACATAACGTCTTATACCTCGATTTTGGACATCTAGCTGTTTAATTTCAAGTTCAACTGTATTTCGTTTTCTGTTAAATATAAAAGTAGCTGTAAATTTTGGATGGCCTCCTTGTCTAACCCACTGTTCAAGAAATGTATTTATATCTTTACCAGTTACTGTAAATATAGCTTTTTGAAAACTGTTTGTAGACAGCAGCATGTTAAACCAATTATTACTAGTTACTTTTTGTTGTGCAGCACCTGAAGCAAGAGATAACAGTTTATTGAAAACCTGCAAAAGCAATTCTCTTCCAATTCTATCTTCTAACATACGGATAACTAAATGTGACTTCTTAGTTAATATTATATTATACTCAGGAGAAGTAGTGTGTAGATGTTGTGTTGGAAAATAAAATGTTCCATCCTTCCCCTGAGCCGTAGCAGCAGCACTTCCAGGAGTTGGGCTTACACTACAATCAAGCACAAGTCCCCCATATTTTTGTTCATATTTCAGAACTTCATTAACATCTTCATGTACCCACAATCTATACTCATTATTACCAAATGCTTTTTTCAAGAAGTGCCCAGAAAGATACATAGAGATACCTTTAGGTAACCAAGCATCAGACCAAGAATTCATACTAATAAAGCAACCAAAGAATTGCTCGGCCACAGCATGAGCCATTACTCTCCGAGACATATATGTCTGATCAATGATTTGAGGAGAACATAGCAAATTTGTATCAAGAATTGTCATTGTAGCAAATGGTCGTGCATCTTGAAAAGCTTCATCAACAAATACTTGCTTATAACAACTGTAAGGATATCTACTAGAAAGAAGTTCTTCATAAAATTCAAATGCTTCATGCAGGAAATTTGTTGAATTTTTAAGTAATGGTAACAACCTAGGTAAGCAGAAATGAGTAACCTCGTGCATTTGAGGATCAACAAACACTTCAAATGGACCAACAGCCAGACCTATATTAGGTGCACAAGTGGGTATTGGCAAATTGTAATGGTAAGTCTTCTTGCGCATATCACTAGTATATACTGTCTCCATGAGATCACCACAAGCTACTGCCACCATAGATGGATCCACAGTTATTTCCAATCGCCAAGTGCATGGCTCAGAAAATGAATCAACACAAGGGAACCATAATCTTGATGAGTTATCTGGTGCATAAGTAAACATGTGGGCAGCTCGTTCAGCCATGGTTCCTTCACCATCTGGAACAACAAAATGGATACCTCCTTGGGGCTTTTCAAGAGCAAATTCAATCCCAATCCTAACTTGCTTCCCCTCAGTTATTAAATGCATCAAGTCATGTGGTACTTTAATACACAGTTCTCCACTTCCATTATCAGAATCAACAGAATTAACTGAAGCAAGATGACAAGAATTAAAATTATCGATACTCTTTTGTTTATTTTCCCCTTGACACACATCTAAACATGGGTCATTATAAGTGAAAGACACTTCATGAAATTCATTCAGAGTTACTTTGTAGATCCGAATTTGTTTAGCATTAAGTCTGATTTTCCTTAAATCACTTCTGGAAGGTATGATTGTTAGTTCAACAAACCCAATCAATGATTGCCTTTGAAAACAAATTGTAGTAATGCACAACACTTGATGGGATAGTTTGAAAGGGCGAATGGCCGTATCAGTTTTTTCTTTCTTCATTTTGATGATATCAACAATTAATCACCCATTAAGAAAAACACATTCAGTAAACATGTTACTTCAATATCATTCCTATCTTGATTTTAAATTGGGAAACTACATTTTTATATTTAGTCAGTTGATTAAAAAAAACACGCATTCTCAGATGTATATCTTAAATTTGAGACGCTCACGCTAGTAAAGCAGACATAAACAACATTCTGCGGTTACAGCTTTCTTTCTATTTTATTATTGCACCAAATCCAAATTCCGAGCTCTTGCAGATAAATTGTCTGAATTTTGATTCATTTTTTAAAATTACAAATGTTTCATTAAATAAATTAAAGTTTTAAAAATTAATAAACAAATTTAAAATGATAAGTATTTAATTATTATCAAACTAGAATCTACTAAACAAAGAACTACTGCAACTGTAACTGAATTTTCGATAGTAAAATTCCGATGTGATGCACATCTTATTTAAATCTTATAATTTGCAAGAGATTTTGTAAGGTTAAAATATTTATTATAATGCCTAAAAGAAAATTATCTTATCAATAAAAAAGTTAATTAAATCCTATAATATTAATATAAGATATTATGTAGTATCTCAAAGATTATTTTCTATATTCTGAATATTGTATTGTAGCGAAAGCTTCATAAGCCAAGCTTATGTCGAGTGTGTGCGTGAATTAGGGGTGATTTTGACTGTTTTTCTATGTGCCTGATGACTTTTGTTGTTGGTAGAGGACGTATTAGAAACAATAGCCAACATCACCAATAACTCACACTCACAATCGCCATAAGTTTGGCGCTGTTCATTTAATCACCGATTCATCGTGGGAGAGTTTGTGGTGAAAACTTCATAAGCTCAATAATATCCAACGTACACAAGTAATTTCTTTTGTATAATGGCTATGTTTCTCGACAACAAGCCCTAATGTTGAGAGGTCGTTCCTTACCCACATAGAAAAATATCCTGAAAATTTAGATGCAATATTTGAACTCATAAGAAATAAAATAAAATTGCACTAGGTTGCAAAGTTTCTATACGATAACGAACAGAGACTCAAAGAGATTCAGCAGAAGAAAAAGGAATTCGCTAGGATACTCAAGGATATTTGGGAAGCAAACCCTATTGTCTCAAAATGACCAATTGTCATGGATGTTATTTGATAGATTCATATTCAAAATTTGAAAATGAAGTTACCTTACATCTATGTTTGCACTCCATAGAGAGCGATTGTTTATCTCGAAAACAAAGTAAAGAAATTAGAAAAAGGCTTGTACTTATGAAGTTGCTGGTAGGTGAGAAGGGGGAAAAGGAAAAGAAAAAAATCTCAAATCCCACATTCTTATTAAATTAATATAAACTACAATAGGCGACTAGTAATTAGAATTTTGAAGCAATACTTCCCCCCACCCTCTCCCAAAAAATTAGAGTTTGATTGGTCCTCGTAATCATTATTTTCAAGAAGAGGAAAGGAAAGAGTAAACCATATTTTAGCCGAAGACATAGAGTTATCGAGATGCAAATCGATTTAATAATTACATGGCTAGAAGTTAAGCGTCACTGAAAAGTTAAATGTTCTGATTAATCATTTCAGTAAATCAAAAATAATTTTTTGAAAGGTTAAAGTATTGTTTGCACATTGTAATACTCATAATTAACTGCTGCATTTTTTTTAAAATTAAAGACAGGGCCCAACTTAACCTAGTTGGGGGCCGGGGCAAAACCTTTTTGGGGCTCCCCCGGCTTTACTACTTTAGTAATGAAGAACATTCATTAAAAAGGGGGAAGTAAAACAAAATTTCTATTTGATTTGGGACCCACACTTATATGGGGGCCCGGATCAGCTGCATCTGTCTTAGACAGGCCCTGATTAAAGGTGACAATCGTGTTTGTTTCATGTCACATCTTTTGTTAATTTAAAACAGAGGTTTAAAAAAATTTTTTTTTTACTTTCTTAATTTTGGAATATCTTGATTCGTGAAATATCGTTTTATTATCCTTCTGAAATGTTTTAAAACAAACACAAACCATCCTCTATCTAAATCGGATTTATTATTAAAAAGCTTTAGGCAAACAGCAAAGGAAATCAAGCATTAGAATGCTTGCCGAACATATGACACCTCATTTTTTTTACATATTGCATCAGTTAAGTGCTTACTCGAGGGGGAAAAAAAGGAAAATGAATAATGAATTGTTTACGAATGAACCTTTTTTTTCCGAAGCTGCCAATTTAATTAATAAAATGAATTATCACCTTCATATGTCATGAATTATCATCAATGACTCGTATTGTAAAGATTGAAGGATTAATTTGGAACATAATATACATTTTTCTAATTAGGTAAGACTCATTATTTGGTAAGATTGGTTGTAAAAGAAAAAAAAAGATAGTATATATTAATGATCGTTTTTGTCATACCGAGGGCTGTTGTTAAACCAAAGGAATACCACTAGTATTTTCTTATTATAGTCAATAGTCGAAAGTTTAAAGTACATTTTTGATGAAATAAGGATTTTGAAGAAATAATTCTCATTGAAGGGTGACATATTTTTCCATATGGATCTTTTAAAGTCTTAGTATTTGTTATTTACAAACAAGTATATTCATTTTTAGAGATGAAATATTTTGAAATTTCAAGAATTCAATAGTAGAAAAGAAAAGCCTTTGTCCTAATGCGTATGCTCTGTTAATGTAATTAACCCATTCGCTGCCAAGCCTAAATTATATGAGGTTATTCCCACTGCCATTTCCGTTTCGAGTGTTATTGTTTATCTAAGTTTTATTATTTCAAAATAAATACACATATTTTGTCATGAATAATCATCTACATGTATAAAAGTCAAACACGAGTATACTCGTGGTTGGGAATGGGAATAACCTCATACAGTTTAGGCTCGACAGCGAATGGATTAAATAAAGTAGGATTTTTGTAAAAACAATTTATTTGTAGCATTTTTTTTTCAAGTTTTTACACTTGTATATTTATGTTTGTGGCCATAAAAAATTTGATAAGTTGTACGTTATAATATATTGAAAGTATCAAGAGTATATTCATGCTGGCAATGGGTAACACCCGGCCAACCACGAGTATATTCATGGTTGGCAGCGAATGGGTTAATATGTTATTAGTCATAGTGACTGTAGTTAGTATTAGATCTTTGCCCTCGAAAGGTGACTATCGCTCACCGCATGATTCAGATACGCTACTTTATAGGGGGTTCTCACAACGTTTTTTGAGGAAATTCGATGCGTAGTTGTAATTACTGTTTCTTTAAAAGCACTCAGCATACAACTGAAATATACAGGTTTAAAGATTAATAAAGTGTGTGCATATAAAAGTTTTATGCGTTAAATTGTATATGTAATCATTTTAAATTAGAAGTCAGAAATTCATTAAGAGCGCTACAAAACGTCTCGAGTTGTTTCGTCCACGCTGAAACCGCCTTGAAGGCAAAGGATTAATAATATCTCTAGTTAATTATATTTCTCTGAATTAATTATTTTGATTGTTACAGAAATATCAAATCCCCCCCCCCCCCCCGACTTTTATCAGGAACAGAATACCAGAGCAATGCTTGAAAAGTGAAATTCGGTAAAATTAAATTTGGATCCGTGTAACGCACGGCATAATTATGAACCATGTTCTATTTGATGAAGACGCCAAATTAAATCGTTGCTAAAAATACAGATTACACGTAATTATCGACATTTTGTCGATAATTACGTGTGCATTATGACTTACAAATCTTGGTCTGCTTTATATA
>JAOUZG010001186.1:330269-340903 GCA_026289955.1 Argiope argentata
TATATATATATATATATATATATATATATATAGTTAAAAATGGGCGAAACGCGCGTGGAGGTGAAAACGTTGGCGCCACTTCACAAGGTGCTTCGCGCCAGCCGAATTGATTTGGCGAGAGGAATATTCTGGTAACCTGGAGTCAATTCTGGCTGCGCCGCGTTTTCTCTCGGTAATTGCCGAAGCCTCTCGGTACTTTCGCCCGGCTATATAAGAGACGGACTGCCGCTTTTTGGCAGATGATCTCTCTCGAGGAGGAGAAGACTTTGCTGGACTAGCAGCTTTTCGCTTGTTATTAGTGAGCTGTGTTTACGTTTGCTGTTAACGCTGTGTTATTGAGCTCTCTGTGATTTACTGTTGCTGTGCTATACTATAGCTGTTTTGCAAACTGTGTTTATTGTGCGTAAGACTTGCATTTACGCTGAAAGTGACTGATTATTGCTGGATTGTGTTTTCTGAAGTTTTACTTTTTCAAGTCACCCTGTATATACCTGTAAATAGCTGTAAATAAATTTGTTTGTGCTGTCCTCAAATAAAGTCCATTCAATCCGAACCCGCTACACTAAAAACGTAACTATATATATATATATATATAAGCTTTATATTTTTATTTTTAATATAATGAAATATTATTCTGACAACTGATAAAAGAGCACATATATATTCTTTGTTTTATAAAATGATGTATGTAAATATATTGACGAGGTGATTAAGATCCCCTCCTTCCACAATGAATAGTTTTTTTAAACTTTTGATTCTGTTTGTCCTCTACATATTAAAGGTTTCTTGGAGGAAAAAAATCTTGCATATAAATTTCAATTTATAGAAACACAAACTGCAATTTTTTTTATCATACCAGAACAAGATGTTGTTTTGGGAATGAGGTTTTTTGGCTTCAACAAAAATCCGTATTTGAAAAATAGAAATTTTATTTTATCCGTAAGAGAAAAATTAAAAAAAAAATTATTATCTGCACGAGAATCTCAAAAAATCAGATTTTAATAACGCGTTACCATTGCATTTACAAAAGCTCCGATTAAAAAAAGTTAATTAATACAGAAAATAAAATCTAGAGATATGTAATTTTGAGCAAGGTTTGAAATGAAATAAATAGGAAATGTGATATATTTTAAACGATAAATGCAAGACAATTAGAACTAAATTTAATAATTTAATGAAAGAATTAAAATAAGTAAAAGTAGAATTTAACTTCACGAACACGTGGTGCTTCAATGAGGGTTCAATAGGATGAGGTTTTAGGCAGCAACAAAGACGCATGGGTAAGGAATGGAAATTTTAAATTTCCACTTTCTCAAAAATATTGGTAAATGGCTGAAATTTCAAAATAAAGACATTTTTAATCTTCAATTTGACACTTTTTGTTAAGATGATTTTTTCAGTTTTCTTTACTTTATGGAAGCCTTCTTCAAACTTGAATAAAAATCTTCTTAAAAAACAGTTTAAATTGTTTTATTTATCCATACGTTTACAAAATCTACCACTTTTTTTGTTGAGATGCTTTCTTCAAACATTAGTAAAAATCTTTTTAGAAGTAAATTAAATTAATTAATTAAATAAAACGTTTTCATTGATTGGCCGTTCAAGAAATTATATTCTGATATGATACGTTGAAATATGCATATCAGATTTCATTTTAATCTCCTCTTTATTTTTATTTTATAATTATTTTTTAATTCTGAAATATTATTTTTTTAATTTAAAAAAGATACTGAAAATTAATTTTTCAAAGAAATATGTAAGGTATATATATATTTGCTGTTCGCTTATGTGATTCAAAATTACATTTTCTGTATTTTCTAATGTTTTCAGAATTTTAGTAACTGAATTATTTTTCCAAAATTTTTTAAAGTTTAATTTGATACAATTTCAGAAATTTATCTCAGCTTAATTTCTATAATTTCTTTCACATCCTTTAGTAAATTGATTCCTTTTTTTTAATATTTAAAGCATTCCGTTCAAATGCCTACTCCATTTATGAGAAATCTAAAACCAAATTGTTTTAAAAATAATTCACTTCAATTCAGAAATAAATTTATAAACCAGAAAATAATAGCTTATTAGTGGTTGATTATTGAGTTTTCGTATGTAAACTTTTTACTTTCCATGAATTTATGTTAAAATCAGTAAAATATTTTTTCTTATTTAATTTGTATTCTTTCATCTGAGGGAAAACCATGGGTGCATTTTACAATGCAAAAAATATGCAAGATGTATATAGAATGTGTATATTTAATAGCGATTCAAATTTTCCAAAATGTTCCTGTTGAATCACTTAAAAAAAAATTTTTTTTGAGTAATTTTTTAAGCAAATTACATTTTTTCTTGGAAATTCAAAAAATTCTCATTGTTCCACCAAGTGTTTTATTTCGTGAGTTTCTTCTCTTATTGAAAGCTAAAGAAGGATTCTGTTTGATTTCCGTGTAGTTCAAAAGACGAATAAAAAAATAAGTAAAATTGCAATGCCACGAAATTTAGCTGATAGAGGAACCTGGCGTATACGTTTTTAATCGTGTTATGATGTCACAGAATTAGTCTCCATTGGAAAGGTTTATGTTCTCTGTAAGGAAAATAAAAATGTGACAAATAAAATAACATGGTTTTAATATCTAACAATTAGAGGCATTTATGAATATGAAGTTGTATCTAAACGATTTGACAGAAATTAAATATTGCGAGTATTCTCGATGTACCCGCTAGAGTCCAAATGTGCTCAGAGGTAGCACGTCTTCCTCGTGTTCTGGGAGTCGGGGGTTCGAGTCCCGGTTCGGGCATGATTGCTATCTGTGAGATGTGTGACTGTGCCCCCCTGTAAAAAGGGGCTGTGCAAGCGAAAGTGTGATGAGTGTGTAGCTAAGTCGTACTCTTGGTCCTAGATGGCGCTACTTCGAATACAAGAGACGCTCATTAAGCTTAAATCTACTGATGCTTTCCTCAGCGGGGCTTGTCCAATGGGAAATGCCATAAGTAACAACAACAACAACAGAGTCCAAATTTGGCTAGTGATATCAAAACCTCCATTGGAAAGGTTTAAGTGCGCAATAAGGAAAATAAAAATGTGACAAATAAAATAACATGGCTTTATTGACTAACAATTTGATGCACTTATGGACATGAAGTTGTATCTAAATGATTTGGCGGAAATTAAATTTTATCAGTATTCCCGCTGTACTAGCTAGAGTCCAAATGTGGCTAATGATGTCATAGAATTAGTCCCCTTGGAAAGGTTTATGTGCTCAATAAGGAAAATAAAAATGTGACAAATAAAATAACATGGCTTTAATATCTAAAAGTTTGATGCTTTCATGGATATGAAGTTATATCCAATATTCCCGATGTACTAGTTCGAATCCAAAGGTGGCTAGTGATGTCGTAGAATTAGTCTCCATTGGAAAGGGTTATGTGCGTAGTAAGAAAATTAAAAAGGTGACAAATAAAACAACATGACTTTAATGGCTTACAATTTGATGCATTTATGTATATGAAGTTGTATCTAAACGATTGGACAAAAATTAAATATTACCAGTATTTCCGAGGTACTAGCTAGAGTCCAAAGGTGTCTAATTTACGATAAAAAGAGAAAAATATAGAAGTTTACCGATATCGTGAGAGTAATTTTCCAATTATGGAGTCATTACGAGCAATTACTAATGGAAAAAGGGATGTTATCATAAAATTTGATGAAGAGTGGTTATGAAAGGAAAGATTTAATATCACAAGCTTCTTAAAGGCAATTTCGAATGCACCCATTCCTTTCTCTAATTTGCCTCCACGGCTCTTGGGGTTGGAAAGACGAGAAAAAGGAGCGAGTCAAGTGCGACTTTTGGCAAGCGAAGGTGCGCGTCGATGAATTATGAGGTGCCGGTCTGACGTCAGCGCGCCGTTGGCAGCGGCTTCCGCTCATTAGCAGCGGAAAAAAGTTGCGGCATCGTTTTCTTAATCGCCCCATCTCATCTATTACACGAATTCCGACGTCGCACCGCGTTTATCGGGCATTTGTTCAGCCCAAGTCTCCGTAATGGGCGACACTCCTATTCATTCGGCCCTAATGAAAGCAAACGGTTTTTTAAAAACAACGAGCAGTCGAAAGGAGTATTTCCGTTGGGATGCTTGGATTTACAGTTGCGCTTAAATACATTTCATTCGCCATTTTGGAGGGAGTTAAAAAACCTCCCAGAGATGTTTACTCATCCCCGAAAAATTGCGATCTTTCGAAAATGCGGGCATCTTCAGTTTGATCACTAACTGAAATTTTTCTTGAGCAAAAACTTTTTTCAGCGGCTTTAAGAATTAGATGATAAAAGGATATTCGAATAAAGAATTTTTTAGGGAAAATTTGTCAAACAGTCATTTACATTAGTTGTTGCATATTTTTATGGAATATATTAAGATGCAATAAAAGACTACATATATTTCACCCCGTAGATTCTTTTCTCACAGTCATCATAGCTTAAAATTTAGAAAACCCTTTTCAAACCTTCCTCACTTTTGTTGAAGTGAGATAATTTTTCAAAGTTTTAATTTTCAGAGCTAATTTTTTTTGAGTTTAGAATTTTCAGCCAGGAATATTTTCTTACATGATTGTAGTACAACTTACCTCAATTTAAAATTGTTTTCTGCGATCTAACATTAGCTCTTAAGTGAAGGAATCCTAAAAAAAAAGCTATTGAGTCAAAATTTTCAGTATAAATTTCAATATCTCAAAGAAGGATTGAACAAATAGTATAAATATTTATACATATATACTTTCTTTGACGCATGGCAGCAAAAAAGGGATCTAAAATTTTTGAAAAAAAATGTTTGTTAATGTTTTGTGATTTTAATTTAAAGCATTTTTTTCCTTTTTATGAATGTATTAATTTTAAAGTTATAATTTTTATAATATGAAGATGAGTGAATTTGATTTTGAATTTTCATCTCCGCTCCTATATTAAGAACATTTAAAATGAATTTTAAAATTCATATGCTTATGTTTCATTGTTTCCTCAGATTTAGATGTTATATTTGGAACTTTTACTTCAGAAAAATATTAAATTTTTTTATCATAATTCTGTGAAAAATTGAAGATAAAAATTATACTACTTTTCTATTTCTAAAGATGAAAACAGTTAAAATAAGATTAGTAATTTCTTTCTTTTATTATTGAACAAGTGTAATTTCGAGTTTGTTTTCGTTGACAAAAGGAACAAAATTTTAAAAAATAAGTATTATTAACTAGTTAAATAAAATTCCAGTTTTGATACCAGTTCTGACCAAATTTGATAACATTTTTCTTGTTTCCTTATATTATTAGACTTTTAATAATCTGATTAGAATTTCTGAATAAAAAGTAATAGTAATTTCTAAAATAATTAGTCGTATTAATAATGAATATATTAATCTAAAGAAATGTATTAAAGAGAAAAACCCAATTTTCAAATAAAGATTAATTTAAAAGAATCGGACAATATATTTTTTACTTAACTCATAGATTTAAAATGTCAGAATTATATTTAATTAGTTAATAATACTTATTTTTTAAAATTTTGTTCCTTTTGTCACCAAAAACAAACTCGGGGGAAATTACGCGATATGTTCAATAATATAAGAAATAAATTACTATTCTTTTTTTAAAACTGTGTTTTTTTAAATTATTTTTTTGGTTATAAAATGCACGAATAACTCACATATGAAAAACTGCATTATGCTATATATTAAAAACTTTTCACCAGACATTCAGAATACAAGAATACAATGTTACTTTAAATGATATTTTGCATAGTTGCTTAAATTATAATAATACTCTGTTAAAACGAGCTTATTAATAATTATTTTGTTTTTTTTCAATAACTATCTTATGCAAAATCTATTATTATTCCTGATACAATAAAATTGTAGTGGTTTTATCAATATTTATAATAATTCATCTTGGAAGTATAAAATGCATGAATTTATAAGATTTTTAAAAAAATTAATAGTTAATATCGATACAACTTAAAATCCTTAAATTAACTTTCACTTCAGCTGACTATGTAAAAATTTTAATTTTACAGGAATTATTTCAGGCGATTGTTTTTGCTGTATCTTACAAAGACTATCTAATTATTCTTTAAAAATTATTGTTATTTTTTCTAGTAGTGTATATTATTTTGTATGAATGTTTAAAAAAGGGACTTATATCAGATTTTCTTAATTTTTTTTTCTGAAGATTTAAGATTTTGGAATGCTTTTTCTTTGTATTATTAACTGCAAAAATTGGTGTTTCACATAAAATTAAAATGAAATATTTCGAGTTGACAGTTAAAATAAAATTAAATCTGGTCTTCTGTTCATTATCAAGTTTTAAGTTTTTAATTCAATACAATCACGTAATGAATTACCAAATTATCTAAACTAATCATAAATCTTGATATTTTTTCCCGATTTTTTTCTTTTTTTTTCAGAAAATATAATTTTATTTAAATACTTCTGGAATTATTTTGTTGATGCTTCTGTATAAATTTATCAATTAAATATTTTAATATTAAAATTTCCAGCTACTGACGAAATATAATGTTTCACAGAGTTTCGATTAGCTGTGTATGGCTTAATGCGTCCCAGAAACATTACATCATGCGTGTTCATATTGCCGAAGCTTTCAAGCGGAACGCCGGATCTGAATTTTCGTGGTCCAGCCGAAGAAAAATATCTGGAGATAATTTAACGCGCTGTCTACAAAATAGCGTTTGTCTTTAATTAGGCTTAGCAGAAGAAAACGATTTAGCTCCATCTACATTCTTTTTCTAAAATGCAGAAGAGTTACTGAATGAAAACTAAACAAAAATGATTATTAACGATTTAAATTAGGAAATAAACTTAAATGAATAAAAGTGGTGTCATTATTATTGTCTACAAATAAAAAATATTTATTTAACATCATTAGTTTAACTTAATTATCGCAGGCTTTCTGGCACAGAGGTAGGGCGTCTTCCTCGTGTTCTGGGAATACCGGTTCGGGCATGGTTTGGAGATGTTATTCTTCAGTGCGCTATCTGTGTGAATATGCCCTCCCCTGTAAAAAAGGGATTGTGCAAGAGAATGTGGTGAGTGTGTAGCTTAAGTAGTACTCTTGGCCCTAGTTGACGCTACTTCAAAAACAAGAGACGCTTCTTTCGGCTTAAATCTGCTGCTGTATTAGCGGGGGGCTTGTCCATGGCAAGTGCCATTAGTAGCAACAACAACACTTAATTATCACGTTGTTGTTTCAAATCTGAGATATCACTTGAAGCAGTTGATTGAAAAGATAATTATGGTAATAAAAACTATCCCACGCTAGATTTAGTGATAATGTCCAAAGTGTAAACATAATAAATATGCAAAAGTTTTAGTGGTAGTATTATATAGAAATAATAGAAATATGTCGTAATTTGGTTTTAATTTTAAGAAATATACACTGCTATTTATTATATATGTATTTATTTTTAAGCGATTACACCAATTTTTAATTCAAAAAAGGTGGTTCGAACCTTTTGTCCATATCGTTATAGTATTATAAAATTTTAGGTTTAATTTTCTTGTTTTGTTTATGTCGGGCTTGATAACATCAACCTTCGAATTTTTCTCTAAACAATCGTAACATTATGCAGTTAGAAAGAATATCAGTCTAAAAATAATGTTACTAAAATATATTAATATATTGTATTAGGAGAAAAAAAAGCCGATTAAAATACTAGCTTTTAATAAACGAAAGAAAAATTAAAATTATTTTTATTTATTTCCAATAATTCTATTAAAATATTCATATTACTTATTCTTACTCTGATTGTTGTGTTGCTCACATCAGGTCAAAGAAATGTATGTAAGAATTATGTTTAAAATAAATTTTGAAGAATATATTAAAAATAAAGTAAAATTTCATATAAATAAAATTTGTATGTTTGAAAAGTTAATGTTTTGAATTTTATAAACTTGCAAAAGTAGTTTTGCATGAGATAATATTCATCTAAGTTATTCAAGGAAAAATTTTAATTTCCGATTAATTTTTCAATAGAAAATTTCGATAAAACTTTTCGAAAACCTTTTCTTCGTTGGTACCTACTATTCAAGATGTAACTACTTCCAAAAACCTAGATCAAGTAGTTTGCCCAGTAGAGTACTATCAACTGGAATTATTATTTGTGTGACGAATAATGCGGCTGAAAGATAATAGTCTAGCATGTCAACAATGGAATTTAAAAAAATTCCAAAGTAGCTTCTTTACTAAGTTGTCATAATATAATAAGAATATTGCACATTCTGACACTTAATATTTGTCTTGAAAATGTCATCTGTATTCTAGTAAATCATAAAATATATATGAATAATAAACTCCTTCTTTATAAATTTCACTCTCATTTATGTGACACCAAATACAATCTTGAAGATATTCTTATAAAAATTATAGACAGGAAGCTTATAATTCCAGTATTTGGATTACAGTAATTTTTAAATCTCTTTTTTAGTGATTCCTTTAAAAATTCTTGCATGGAGTCCAAAATAATAAATAAAATTTGAGTCATATTTCTCATCTGTATTTGAATAATTTTTTTTATAAATCTCAAACATTGTAAACTATGTAACAGAATAAAATTTAATTCCATCAGTTTACTTATCAAAATTTTGACTACAATACAATGTAAATTAATGCAAGGAGTATTAAATAATTATTTTATTCAAGAGCCACATGTCAAGAAGGAATTTTTAGTATGGGAAATAACAGAATAAGTATTTCTCAAAATAAACTTTTGTCCTGATATTCATATGGATGCTATTGCATTTTACTTCTCATCTTTTTTGCATTTGCAGGCTATTTTGGCTAACTCTTCGAAATGTTATTTTTTAAATTTCAAATTGTTTTAGGAAAAGTTTATATATAACAACAGAAAATAGATTTTTGATTTTTTTTGCCCTAGTGGGAACACTCTTCTCTACTTTCTAAAATCTTTTCTACATTTATATTTTAAAATATAAAAAAACTTTATATTCCAAAATTTTAAAAAAATCATTATTAACTTGAAAAATAAATTATTTATCAAATTTGATACAGTATGCAAACCTTTGGCAATGTAAATATTTAATCATTTTAAAAAACATCCGGAGTAAAATGAATTTTTTTTTGCTCCCATATTAATATATTTTGATAAAATTTATACTAAATAAATTACATTGATATTTTTATGAATCAACATTTGCAAAAATTTAATGACAATTGATTAATTTTTTCCTGAATCTGTGCGTTAAATTAGTTTGGACATTTCTATTTTTTATATATTTAAAGTAATTTGGAAAACCAAGGAATTGGTTTTAACAATCCCAAACATTGATTTCAACATTTTTTATTTTAAATATAAGTTTATGATGTTTTAAATATGTCATTAAGGATCGACCGTCTTCCATTGCTCTCGCTTTTTGAGAAAAATCTGAGAAATATAATTTCATTGCAGATTTTCTAAAAGATAAAGGTTTACAATTGTTATATTGATTTCACTAATTTTTACTTCATTTCAAAGCGATTGAAATTTAGATGCTTCATCAAGAGTCTTTATTTAATAAATATCGCAAAAAAAAATTTTGTAAGAACCCCAACTTCAGTAATTAGAACGATTGTGCCAATTTTAGTTTCCGATTGATTTCATGCATGAACGCAAAGTTAATCAATAAGGGTGTCACATGTTTATTGTACAAGTTCATTTTAAAATAATACTTTCAGATCATGTGATAAGATTTCCATGAAATTTTTCGTCATTATTATATTTAAGCTTTGAATTTGTTGGAAAAACATCTGGTTTCAGAAGTAAGTTAGTCCATTTAATGAAATCTACCCGTTTTTTAAATTTTTGAAATAAATATAACAGTCTGGTAAAGAGTATTTTGAAGATACCGTCTTCATAAATTTTTGTATACATTAATGGGAAAATGTTTTATCGACAAGTATTTTTAAATTAATAAATTTGGAATATTTAATATATGAGAAATTGAATTTTATATGTGAAGGGCTAACATAAGATTTAATTCTTGGAAGAATCAAAGATGTGTTATTGTACGCAATAGAACGTATTTAGAGTTAAACATAAAGAAGCGAAAAATTAGGACAAACATTTTTCTAGCCAAATTTAATTTTTATTTGCAAAAAATGTCGTTGCATCTTTTTTCTAAAATAAATTATTTAGCACGAAATTAAAATTTTTGGCGGTACTTTCTCCCAAATCTAAAGCAAGAATATTTTATTAAAAAATTGCTAAGAAATACTGCCTTTAAGGAATGCTGTAACTTCATGTCATAGAAATATCTTATGCTCATTCATGTTCGTATATTTAAGAGCAAAAATCCTTGAGAAATTCATAATTCTTCTAATCCTTATACATACTTTTAACAAAATTAAGTTCGTAATTTTACTTAGTAAATAATATAATTTTACTTAATAAATAAGGTGAAAAATAACTGCAACTAAAATTTCCAGATTTATCCTCTCATGTTATCGAAGGGGTTCAAAACAGTGTTTTTCTAAAAGGTTCTATTTTTCTGAATATTAAAGTACGAGTTTCTTTCTTCAACAAAATATTAAAATATAAAATATAAAATATTAAAATATTTCAATAATATATAAAATATTAAAATAT
>JAOUZG010001186.1:357635-376908 GCA_026289955.1 Argiope argentata
ACACACACACACACACACACACACACACACACACACACACACACACATACACACACACTCCTAACAACTAAACATTGGCCGGCTTTCTGGCACAGGGATGGCGCGTTTTCCTCATGCTTTGGGTGTCCGGGTTCGAGTCCCGGTTAGGGCATGGTTGTTCTTCTGTTTTTTATCTGTGAGATGTGTGACTGTGCCCCCCCTTGTGTGTGCTGTGCAAGCGAATGTGGTGAATATGCAGCCAAGTCGTACTCTTGGCCCTAGTTGGCGCTACTTCAAAACAGAGAGACGCTCCTTTCGGTTTAAATCTACTGCTGTATTAACGGGAGTTTGTCCATGGCAAGTACCATAAGTCACAACAACAACTTAATATTGAAAATGTGATTGAAAGTTTTAAATTTTAGCTGAATTCCTATTAAATATAGATTCTAAGTAATTAATCGAACTCTACTTCATTTGATTAATTCTACTTCATTTGAAATTTTATAAAGTTCGTAATTTATTACATTTTATTCTGTTTTGCTAAATTCTTAAATTGTTTCAAAAGAAAAAATATTCAATTACTTTTCATGATATAATTTTTAATTTGTTACCCTAGATTTTCCCTTTTACAATAAAGAAATAAAATAAATTAATTAAATTTTAACTTATAATGAAGGGAAAAATTTGTCTTTTAAATAATTGAATGACTAGTTTGGTATTATTATTCGTATTTTGAATTGTTATTAGCTTCTTTTAGCGATTCTTTTCTCTTTCATGAGGGTTTGTTTTTAACTTCAATTACACAATTTTGTCATAGTTTTATTTTTAAGACTACCCTAAAATGGTATTTTTCTGTGTCAGGTTTGGGATGGGCATTAAACCCATGACCAGTCATATTTCCTGCTTATTTTGTTATTGATTATTTCTAAAACAGTCGAATCAAATGACTTCATAGTGTCACTAAAACCGCAACTTTGGGGTAATTTCTTTTCTAATAACAGATTACTCTCCTTGCCAATGTAACTCCACTCACTTATTCATTCTATAAAACTCGCAGATGATAGTATTCTATGTTATTTGTTGAATTTCTTCTTCTTTAACTTTCAACGATAGAAGAAAATTTCGCGATTGAATATTTTAGGAAAAAATGAAAATCGTTTGAATTCATTTAAGACAATGAAATTAATTGGAAGGCCCACAAAAGATTTTGAGAAAATTGCGACAAAATTTGAGTGTCATAGTAAATTGGTAACAATTAAAAATTGTTCTTCAAGTTTTGAAACTTTGTAAAAAGTAATTCTGTGGTATATTTTAGAGAGTTATATTGAAAAAAGGTCAAGATCTCTCCTAATTTTTAATTTATTAAAATAAAAAAAATAGTTTCAAGGTGTACTTTTTCATGTTTTAAAATATATTTACACAACTGTGCAATTAGGTCAAACAGTCTATTCAGAACTGCACCCAATTCATTCATTCACCTCCTCCCCCCATACAAATATACCTTTATTAACAGTAAAAATTAGACATATTTTTGGAAGTCACACTCGAAAAGAAATTAATAATTTTTTTCATATTCAAAATGCTATACGAGATAGTTAGTTTAAATCAATATTTTATTTTCTATATGAAATTTTTTTACATAAAACTATTGTTCAAAGTATGAAAATTTTGCCATATGAATGAAAATACTTTTTAAAAATTTATTTACTGAAGTAAGAAAATTTACACAATAAATATAAAAGGGGATATTAATGATATTTACTTTATGTACTTAAAGGTTTACACACATTTTTCAGGAAAGTGGAACTTCATTATATTAATTTTAATTTAATACAAATATACCTTTATTAAAAATAACCTTTATTAAAATACCTTTATTAAAAATAAATTACATAAAATGTAATTTAAATTCTATCTCTAGGGTAAATATTGTATATAATTAGGTGTTTGAGAAAGCATTATAAGCTTTAATCTTAACGAATAATGATGAGAAAGGAGTTATATGAAGCTGAATTTTAATTCAGTATTACACGAAGATTGCTCTTAATAAAGTTTCATAATTTTGCAAAAGGTATCAATTTTTTTAAACCATGGTTGATTATTATTTCCTCTTCTGGCTAAATTATGTTATTTACTTTCCGAATTTTATAATATGTTAATTCAGATTGCGTATAATAACTAAAATTTTAAAGTATATTTATCATTCTGAGAAATTCGACGAAGCGATAGAGGATTTCTGTTGTCAACTTTCATTTTTTTATTCTCTTGGATAATTTTTTATGTTTTTTTATAAGTAATTCGAAGACTTTTAATTCATACATTTCGTTTAATCATAATATCTTAGGATATTTAATAGGAAAATTGCTTTTCTTTGAAATTGAAGGTAATCATAAAGCGATTTTTTTCAATTTCCTCATTATATTTTTATAGAGAAACATTATATTTAAAGGGGAAAATATTTCAATTTATAAGTAATTTACGATTTCATATTCTATTAGTATTCTAAAACTTCCGAGTCTTGGAAAAAATAATAAAAATAATGCAAATTTCTTCATCATTCCTAGTTATTCTGATTTATATAAGGGCGTTAATTAATTTACTACTAATTAACATCGTGAGTTTTATATTAAAGGCATATCAAAAATATAAATAACTCTATGTGACAAGTATTTTTATATACATATATGACAAGTAGTTTTAAAACCTAAGTAATATTCATGATACTCAAGGTATATTTTAATTCTTGGCAGTTTAAAAATTCAAACAAAAATGAAACCAATTTTCATGGTGGCCAAAAAAAAGTTTTATAGAATTTTTTTTGTCCATTTTGTGAATTGATTTCTGTTTGGAGCATTTATGTCAATCTATATCAATAACTAATGAACGGAAGGCGTCTATATTTATATCAATAACTAATGAACGGAAGGCATCTCTATTTATATCAATAACTAATGAACGTATCTATATCAATAACATCTATATCAGTCATCTGTTGCATCTATATCAATGACATCTATATCAGGCATCTGTTGCATCTATACCAATAACATCTATATCAGGCATCTGTTGCATCTATATCAATAACATCTATATCAGGCATCTGTTGCATCTATATCAATAACTAATGGCATCTATATAAATAACTAATGAACGAAATTAAGCCAAATTTTGAAAAAATGTTGCGGTGATGTAAACTTAATTTGTAGAACTCATGGAAGATATATTTTGAAAAAAAAACATATTAAAGTCAAAGACGGAGCTCTAATGCTGATCAATAAAAGAATATTGTTTGTTTCGTTCTGTATAGCATTCAATTATATATACATACTTTATTCATCAAATTTTGCACAAATAAATACATTAATAATTTAAAACAATCAATTAAATAATTTAAAATAATTTAATACCAATAAATAATTGTGTGTGTGTGTGTGTGTGTGTTTGAAAATGCTTTTTGCCATCTAAATTCTTACAATTATATTTAATTTTATCTAGTTTATTAGTTTTGTCGGCAGGTATCAACAAAGACAGAAAGTTTATATGGCCACACTGTATTTTTATGGAACTTTAAATCAAAACGATGAAAAAATAAGTGGATTTAAACTGTGTTGGAAAGTTAAAAAATTTCCCCAACAACGTTTTTTTCTTCACTAAAAAAGGCTAGAAATCTATCTCGATTACATCTTCACATAAAATGAGAGAGATATGGAAAATGATATGGAATAGGCAGTTTTAGATACTGTTAATTTCACATAATTAAGTTAAGTAATCTGTCTCTCAGAATTTATTTAAATTTCAACTTAATGTTATCCATTTTAAACTAAGTTAATTTGTTATACCTTTTATGTTTTAGAGACAATAAGTTAACCGAAGTGAGATTTATCACAATTCATCGCAATTCATATATGCATGTGAACAAAATGAATGCGAAGAAATCTTCTAACATAATTTGTTTGAATTTCTACTCAAATTAATTTTATTATTATTGTTAGAGATTAACAATTCATTAAATAAGTTTTAAACTGTTGAAACATACTAACATTTTTTCGGAAAGACTTTAATAGGGTAAAACTTAAAAAAAATGCGTTATTCAAAATCTTTTTATTATAAATAGATAAAAATAGTTCAAACTTAAAAACGACTATTAATTGTGCATCAAAAATTAGAAAAATGAAACAAAATTTAGAGAAGAAGGATGAGAGACAATGATTATAGCATTTTTAATTTCTTATCCTGAAATCAAAATAATTTAAGAAAGCAATATATTTTTATGAAGAACTAAATATTTTTACGAAAACTTTAAACGTATGTGGAAACGAAACATATGCATTACGAATTTTTCATATTTCTTAATACAAATAAAACTTTATCATGAAATAAAACACTTAATACTTTCTGAATTTTTTAAAAAATTACAAGGAAGTTTTCAATTTCATATGTCTAACTTCTCATATGTGATAAATTTAAATGTAATATTTTTATGTATCCATTTTAATAGTACCAATAGCTGAGATTTCTTTCAAATTATAAGGAGTGCATAAGTGAACAACTTTTTTAATCTTAAAAAAAACCCTTTTTGTTTTATTCAGCAGAAAGTTTTACTTTGTGATAATTTGAAATATTGATTTTAAAAAGCTCATTTTCATTTTAGTAATCTGCATTATGAAATTTTATTATAAACAATGGATAGAAATAAAACAATTTATTGTACAAATTTTTTTTTATTTTTCTGTTTTTTTTTAATTTTATAAAAACAGAATATAATTCCCATTTTTTGAAGGCTTATCTATATGCAATGAGTTTTTACAATATACGAATTTTTACAATATAAAATCATAAAATACGATAAGAAAATTACATTTCCACTGTCATTATCAATGGGAATTAAAATTTGTATGTTACAACTTTGACACTTAATTTAATGCATTTGAAGTATGCAGACAGACTCATGAATGAGCAATATATATATATATATATATACAATTTAAAATATTCAAAATGGTCAAATAATTTGAATCAATTTAAAACTTAAATTGTTTAGTAATGGTAATGTAAAGGAAAAATTTATTACTTTAAAATTTAATTCGTTGGGGAAATATGTTCCCCTCTTCTCTAAATTTGTCTTTAATGAGAGAGAGACTAAGAAAAAGTGGGAAACTATATTGTTCTTTGGACAAAGTGATAAATTATGAAAGAATAACCAGATGAATACCATTTTACACATTTCTTAATCAGATAGTTTTCATGTATAGTGGTCAAATAGTAAGAATGTTTTTTAAAAAAACGGTTGTTTTCAAAATTAACTTACTATGCTTTAAAAAGTTTTATTTGCGACATAATTCGTTCTATCGAATTATTTTTAACTAACAATTCAGTTTACTTATCCGATAGAGAGTGATCGATATCATAAGTCAAGATATTGTATTTATATTAAGTTATACGAAGAAAGGAGGTTTTTTTTATATTGAATTCCTCAATTGTTTAGTAAAAATAAGAAATATTTGGAAGTTGAAAAGTAATTTGATTAAAACTTAGAAAATTTCTATTTAGGATAGATACAGTACAAAGTTGCAGCTGCACATAAGTTCTTAAATTTTTTGTTAAAACTGCTTGCTTAACCATAAAAATTTTTGCTAATTATCTTAAATTTTTATTTATTATGTTAACTTATATTAATAAGAAGCGAAGAATTCTTCCTTCTAAAAACCGAGATAGACCCTCTTTCCATTTCACCTTTACAAAGTAGCAAACATAAACAGCATGCGTTAACTTTCCCCACTTCTTTCAAAAGTCATGAAATACGATAATTATATTTCCAATGATTAAAATTTGGGAATTGGAATTAAAATTTGTAAGTTGGAACTTTGCATCTTAATTTAATACATTTAGGACTATATAAATTTGATATTTTCCTAAAAATAAATCACAGATATATGTATAGTTTCCGATAATTGTTTAAATTTATTGTTCTTCAATATTTTTACGAACTATATTTTTCTTTACTGGAAAAAAAATCGCAAAAAGATATTTGATATAGTTATATGTGAAATTTCTCTCTTATCGATTTAAAAATTTCTGATATATAAACTATAGCATTAATTTTTTTTAATAGGGGAAAAAGTTATGTCAAACTTTTTAAAAATTCCTTAAAATTATTTTTGCCAATCATTTCTGAATTAATCCAAGCATGTATTTTATAAAAAGGAATGTCAGTTTTTTTTAAATTACCAGAAATTTATGTTAGTTAAATTAAAGTTTATCCTTCAGCAATTATTTTATAAATTTAAATTTTTAACTGAAATTTTAAAAATAAAGCAAATTCCATAATGTGAATTTATGAACAAATACGATAATGTTTTGTTCTAAATAGTAAAGAAAACGCCAATAAAAATTTAGTCTTTTAAATAAGATGCAATTGCAAACGCTTGCTAACCTTTTACGTGAACTTATAGACTAAATATTTATTTGAAATGCTTTTAATAAAATCATGCAGATTTAGAAAGGGAAAAGAAATCCTTATAATTCACCTTCAAAATATTAAAATGCATTTACACTATTAGTTTAGTTATTTAAAACCTTTTGTAGGAATTATGTATCCATGTAATGTTATCAAATCAAGAAGATTGATATCTTATCAGTTAGAAATCCATCCACAGAATGTGTGGAATAGATAGGAAAAAACGTAGAAATGTAAAAATTTTTAATGTTTCTGATTTTCCCCCTTAGAAATATGAAAGAAAGGAATTTGATATAAAAGAAATAATATCTTAGCATTATATAGAACAAGGCATTTTAACGATAGAATTGTTGTCTTATGTTTATAAACCATTATTCCTCCTCTAATTCTACTTATTTCCCTTCCCTTTTCATGAAGCATAGTACAAATCTAATTTTTTGTTGAATTGATTCATGAGCATTTTGTATTTTTAAAATCCTAATTACAAAAGAAAAATGCAAGCAGCAAATTCAATATCTTGAATTTTACAAGATTTTTCAAAACTAACTCCCGCCCCTCTCCATTATAGCTTTTTGTAATATTTTTGTTTTGTTTAAATAATTAAATGAAAATGAAACGAATATTTATTTGATTTTATTGCTATTTTGTTTTCCTCTTCAAGGTAAACATTACTTGCATGGGGTTTCTGATGTCTTACATTATTTCGAGATGTAAAGAATATTTTTACATTTTATAAATGTACATATTTTGAAAATTTCGGGAGTTTTTTTAAGGGTTTTAAAATAATTAGTATTTGCTTCTGGCATTTCAAAGAGCTTAAAAAAGTGGGAAAGATAAAAAAAAACAGTTTAGAACTTTTTATTTGTCTTCGAAACAACTATCAAAACGATTTTAAAAACTTAAAAAAATTAATTGAAACAAATAGTCTTTAGAATTATTTTCAGTAATAAGGAAAACACCCGATTTATTAATAGCTGATATTAAATACTATGATTTTCTATAAAAATCAGTTCAAATATGAATGAAAATTTCAGATTTTTGATATTTTCTGAATTTGTAATCGAGCATAATCTACTAACAATTAATCATTAGATTCTTTATGATTTTACCAAAATAAAGGAATTTTCCTGAGTTACTTAAAATTAATATCTATGATAGCACCAGATTTGTGAATAATTGTTATATGTATATAAAGAGCAATGCTTAAATGATTTAAGTATAGGTTTGTGAGATAAAGATTTTGAATTAATTGAAAAATTAATTAATTTCAGCAATATTACTATTAAGTTTGATTATTTTCTATACAATTGCTACTTTATAAACTAATACTGCTGTTATTTATAAATAATTGAAAAGTAGAAATATTTAAATACATGTTTCTGAGATAAAGATTTTGAATTAATCGCAAAGTATATTTAATAAAAAATCGCAGTAATTTTACTAATGTCATTATTTTTAATGCTTTGCTATTTTATAAATTAAAATTGTTTAGATTTATAATTAATTGAAACATATATAAAAAGAATAATGTAGAAATTATTTAAATATTTGCTTGTGAGATGAAAATTTTGAATTAATTGAAAATTATATTTAATAGGTAATCTCAATAGCATTACTCTTAACTGTCCTTATTTTCAGTAGAATTGATGCTTCATAAATTAACTAGGATAGAAAATTCATTATTTTTTTAAATCTATAATAGTATGTTACTTTTTAGATAGCGTAGTAAATTTATCAATTAATTTTAAAGACAATAACACATTAACGGAGATAAAGTTAAAATATTTTCATGATTATAATACATTCACTCTTTATTATTGCTGTTATTTAGTTTTATATAGTTAATAGGAAAATATTATTTACATAATATAAACTCAATTCAAAAGTCATTGCTTTTATATCAGCAAAAGATAAATAATTATATTGATAAAAAGTACCTTACCATCAATTCCATTCTCCGAACTTTCTTGGGAAGTACTGGCATTGACTGAGTCTTTAGAATTATCACTTTCAGAGCCTTCGGAAGCACTTTTACCCAAAAGATTCTCGATGCAAAAATTTGTTCTCCAGTTCTTAGCCTCAGAGCTGTCATTCATTTTAATGTCCATTTTTTTTAAAAAAATAATATAATATAGTAATACAATAATAATATTATCTTTAGTCTCTTATATACTTTCAAAAAATCCTCAGTTCCTTTTGCTGTATTTAAAACAATAGCGAAATCTGCAAATGATTCATCGTCACAGGACAATAGGTACTTTTTGTACTATAGAAGCAATCATTTGGATATACACGTCTCTTGTAGTTTTTAATTGAAAATTGATTGTAGTAATTTTTTAAAATCACTCTCTAAAAGTCATTATATAATAATAAGTATTCGAATTTTAATATCGAATTTTCATCATTCATTCGAATTTTTAAATCATTCGAATTTTTAAAAAGCTCATCTAAAATATTTGCTTCATTTTAAGCTTTAACAACGAAAACATGATCAAATCACATCCCATCTAATATCTTCAAATAATCTTAAGATATGTCTTTGCGGCAAAACGACAATATCTTGAGATCATCGCCGTGAGGCAGGCGATGTACGCGCTCGACGTTTAAGATAAGGCCTACGGGTTGGACGTTCTCTCTGGCAAGAAGACACTTCCCTCGTCAGTATCCGCACCTATCAGCATCGGCTTAGGGAAGGAGGATATACACTCGTTTGTCGCCAGAAAGTTGACAATCCATCCTGGACTTGATAAATATGGCCCGGCGTGCTCTTTAATGATTTAAACGGGCAATTAACGAGTCGACTATTTGGGGTGTCAGGCGCTCGTCAGCGGGTTTACATTCGCAGATGATGAGGGTTGGGGACAACAAGAGGTTTCTTCTGTTTTTCTTTTTCAGAGCGGGTTTCTTTTGGGACTTCCTTGTGAGCGCTCGTGATTAGCGATGAAGAAGTTGCAGAAACCCACTGCAAAAGCAACTTTTCAGGTCTGTTTTCGGTTTGGAAGTGTTTTGCCTCGAAACAAAGAAAGTTGCATAAAAGAGGGGAATATGATATTGGCGTCCGTATTTAGCCACGTCGTCTAAAAATGTTTATAATAAATAGTGTTTTTGCTTCATAGTAGGGAATCATAAATTTGGTTTGATCTAATTAATATAATTTATAATGAATGAATTCACTAAGTTATAATGCTATTTTTTTATTCCATTTTATGAAAAATATATTCTGTTTAAAGTAGTTTCATTCAGGGTAGTCATTTCATAGTAGGGATCATAAATTTGGTTTGATCTAATTAATATAATTTATAACGAATGAATTCACTAAGCCATAATGCTATTTTTTAATTTCTTTTTATGAAAAATATAATCTGCTTAAAGTAGTTTCATTCAGGGGTAACAAAAACTATTTTATTTCATTTCCATTAAAAGTGTGTCATTTATTTTTTAAACATCACATAAGTAAATAAATAAGAAGATTAAGCTTTAATGAAAAATAACTGTAAATAGGTAACTGAATGAAAAGAGAATGGCTAATTATGATGCAACTGCTTTTCAGAAGTAGTTGTAACTGCTAAGGGGTTAAAAACAGTCATAATATTGTACATGTTATGGACAAACTATAAAACGCTGGCATTGTACAGAATATTTTGGTATTTTCAAGCATATACTGTGCATAAAATATTTATATATTTTTTAAAACCTTTGTATATAATATCTAGGCCATACGAAGAATTGTGTATAATAACTAGGCATTACGTAACATGCTTAGATATTTATGTAAGGTATGAAATGAAGATAGTGACAAAGCTTTTCACAGTAGAATCGTAGCTGCATGTCTATTTACTACGATTCCTTCACCGATACTATATTCTATTCTTCGATTTTTAAGCAACACAATAAAGAGAAATTATTTATTGAATAAATTTTCACATTAATATTTCCCATTTTGACATTTCTAAACAATATGTAACATGTAAGTTTCATATTCTGAACCTGAAGAGAGCTTTTAAAGATTAGAAACAGATCGACGATGTAGTTCATATTTTGTTTTCTTGTCATTTGAATAGATTGCCTTGTACAGATTGTTTAAACCAACGAATGCGTTGCATTGTACAGATGGTTTAAACCAATGAATGCGTTGCATTGTACAAATTGTTTAAATCAATGAATGCGTTGCATTGTAAAAATTGTTTAAATTGTTGAATGCGTTGCATTGTACAGATATTTTAAATCATTGAATGCATTGAATTTTACAGATTGTTTAAATCCTTGAATGCGTTGCGTTGTACAGATTGTTTAAATCATTGCATACGTTTCATTGTACAGATTGTTTAAATCATTGAATACGTTGTATTGTACAAATTGTTTAAATCATTGAATGCGTTGCATTGTACAGATTGTTTAAATCACTGAATGCGTTGCATTGTACAGATTGTTTAAATCATTGAATGCGTTGCATTGTACAGATTGTTTAAATCCTTGAATAAGTTGCATTGTACCGATTGTTTAAATATGAATAATTTCTAATGCATCGAATGCAGAATTTCGAACTTTGCCATTAACATATGCATTCGATCGCACAAATATCTAATATCACTTTGTCAGATGACTATTTAAACTGATAGAAAATGGAAATTAGAGTCAGACTCCTAATTTCACTAATATTAAAAAGTTTACCATTCCAGTTTCTGACTGAAGTCAATGTATGTGAAAACGATCACAAGATCAAGTTATTTATTTTTCCTATTTTTACATTTAGACATATTACATAAATTTTACATATTTTTCTAGGTCAATATTGAAAGGAATTGATATAGTGTTTCTTTTTCCTGTGATTCGATTTTTTTCGTGTTCTCATGTTTTTTTGGAAAATTTCTGCTTTATTAAAATATTTCGATTATATTTTGCCTTCTTTTTATTATTACCATTTTTTTCGTTTTGAATAGTGTTTTGAAAATATTTCTTATATTTCAATGTTAAATTTAGATACAGTTAAATATCTTAAATTCATATAAACAGTTTGTGTAGAATAGGATAGGTTTATAGATTCCAGGAATTACTTACCATGATGTGATTCATATGAAAAGATAAAAAGTTTGCATGAAATATTTTGATTTTTTTATTCATTAGAATGTCTATAAAATTAAACTAAACATTAATTAATTAAAGAGGTATGATTCTTTCTATTCAGAAAATTTAGAGAATTCTACTAAATATTTAAACTTGATGCATTTCTAATAAAAAGTGAAGTGTTATTGTTTTTAAATTTATCAATTTAGAGATCTAATTTTCAGACGAAGTATTTTTATGCTTTTAAAAATTCGAGAGTCAAAAATGGAAGGGATATATATGCTTGAAATTATGAATTTTAATGCACATTTTTATGAAGTAAGAATTATAATTTTTTTTAATTACTCGAAAAAATTCATGTTTAGCTTTTTACTGATGATTGGCTTTTAATATAAAACACACTTGACATTAATGATTTTCGAAAATACGAATTTAATTCCACATTCTTGTCAGTATTTTACCTTCTTCGATTCGAAGCATTTTAACTTGTCGTAATGCTATGTTTAATCACTAGTGTATAATTATTCTATCAACTATTCGTCACATCATGGTACATTCTGTTTCACCTTGATACTAGTCAATAATCTGAGATAGACTTTCATCACCTTTATGTGAAAATATTAGTACACCCGATGTTTCCTGAACAGTCATCGTGAAATGAATTGCACGTTTGATCTAAGATGGTGTTAGATTTTTTTGATTAACATTTGATTTAATTAATGTTGATAAGGTTAAAAAGGGATAAAATTATTTATAAAAGATTGGCAAATACTCCAAAATTACTAACTATATAGAATACCAATTTCTCTCTGTATTCTATTGATAGAATTAAAATTTTTTGTTAATTTCAGATCATAAGTTTCTTTCTATTTTAATAAATATTTCTTAAGCAAAAACTAATGATTATTTTTAATTCATATGAGAATCCCTATGATATGATAACGGTTATAGCTTATTATTTGCTTTATATCCTTAAAATATTCTGGACCTGAACCAATGAATTCAAATATACACAAAGATATGTGGGATCACTGCATCTTTTATTGTTACTATTTTTTTAAATAAAGATTTGATCAATCTTTTTTACAGTCAGCAATGGCAATTGACCTTAATGTAATTTCTTGCTCCTTTTCTGAGGGAACATCTAAGATTCATATTTCTTATGCGATAGGATTTGTTTTATTTTGTCAAGAGTAGAGTGATCTAGATTGGTTTTAACAGACAAATAAGCAGCCATATATTGAAATGTATTGAACAGCCACTTATAACTATTGTCTGCGATTGAATTAAGATAACAAAATAGTTAAAAAAAGCTGATATCAGTTTTAAAGACCAAATTGGAATCATTAATAGATATACACGTTTATCCAAAATGAGTAAACGCAACGCTGCAGGGCAATTGAAAATTTCACTGGTTTTTCTTTGTAAAAATTTTGGAAAAAATTGAGAGTTTTTATGAGCGATATTAAACAATGAAATTTCAAAATTCTAGAGAAATGTTTTGAAAACAAGCTTTCTAACAAATGATGGAATAAATCAAGAATTTTATATTTTGAAACCTGGGGTTCAAAAAATTAAATAAAATACAATTAGAAAAAATACATAAAAGAATCGTTAAAGTGCAATTGTTGATAAGCAACAATTAATACGTAAAAAAAACAATTAGTTCTTTTTCCTTTATATGATAAAAATATTGTTGATTTTACTATATTCAATTATTAATATTAATAAATTAGCATCATCTAAATTTATTACTCCCTGAATTGTGCCATTTACTGCATATAAATCTGAACAGCATATAGGAAAAGGAAAAAAAAGTTTCAGAAGGGTTAAGATGGTATATTAATATAAACCCCGAAAATCTTATGGGAGGATGATTTGTTTTCGGCTCTGTCAAGTTAAATGAATTATCGTAGACTCATTAATTGCAAAACACATTTAAACAACAGACTAAAAACAAAAAAATCTTCATAAATTGACTCTTTGGAGATGTACATTTATGATTTTGAGAATACATACATTTGAGATCTTGAGAAAATTTTCATTAAAACTTTTTTTTAAAAAATTTCAGTATAAATCTTAAGTATTATTTTATGAAACATGATTATCTTTGCATGCGCTCGAAATATGATTTTAAAACACGTTTTTGCGAAAATCACATAATTTCTAAAGTACTGTAGAAGAGGAATAGCATGTATAGAATAACGACATATTGTACATGATATTGAGTTAAAATATTTTGTTTTATTTTAAAAATAATTCAGTACATAAATCTTATTATAAATGCGTAAGTAGAAATCTTGCTTTTATATCTTTTTTAAAAATTAATTAACCGGTTAACCACGGAATTCTTTTTTAAAAAAATCCTTCACAAATCAGGTATACGTTCCAAACGCTATACAAATGGTTAACATGGTAAATTTTGCAAATAAAATAAAATGAAATTAAAAGAAGTAAATAAATAAATAAAAATCTTAATAAGAGAACAATATTTTATTTTTATTAGATAAAAAAATTACACATCGACTGCTTCAAAATAAAGATTTGATTTAAATATATATGCGCTTAATTGATTAAGCTAGAAAAATAAAAATTGGGAAAAAGCTTCTTTTCTCCTAATTAGGCATTTTCCTTTTATTTTTTTTTCAATTTATGTATTCAGATTGATTAATGTTTAACATTATTTGTATCGGCATAATCTTTTTATAATTTTTATTCAAAAATTATAAATTTTTGGAATTATTGCCTGAAACACAGTTATTCTTCAGTTTATAATTAAAATATGAATTTAAAAAATCTTTTTGAAAACGCCCATAATTGGTAAATCTCGGATGTAACTGTAAATTGCTTTAACATTCTTCGGACTCAATATGTAATCTTTATTTTCGGTTATTATTATATGTGGAAAGCATAACAATCTAATTTATTTCTATTGTAAGACTTTGATCATGTTACTGTAATCATTACTGTTATCATTATAGCAACATAAGTTACCCATCAAAGCACGACGCCGCATGAAAAACTGGTGCACACTTGGCGGCAAATTTGATTATTTCCTGTTTAACTTGGCGATAAAGAGTATATTTGTCATCTTAACAACTCAAGTTAATGAGAAGTTAAGAGAAACTTTGGCTTTCTATGCTGACTCAAGCTAAAAAACGAAATCCCAAGCTTCGGTTTTGACATGACCCCAGAGTATAAACTTCGTGATCTTAGAACATTTTTTATTTATTTAGAGTTTGTGATGATGATTGTTTTATTTGTGTTTTAAATTTGCATAATTAGGAAACATTTGTTAAAATGCCTCTCAGTTTTTTTTTTTGACAATAAATTTCTATCTTAATAACTGCTTGACGTGCCCATACCAAATAAATTGAGATTGTGTATAATATTTTGTTCAATTATTTTGTTTCAAAATTACTAAGAAGTATTGCTTTCTTTCCTATTCCGGAGTCGACTTCAAAAATTATTTTATTGAATTTGAGTTTTACCATTCATTAAATCTATTTAAGACTTTAGAGTTTTTAGAGAGTATCGATTTTTCTTTCAAAAGGAAATCTGTTTATATGTTTAATTTTTAATGAATTTATTTTAGTACTTATTTTCACAATTAGTCTCATAATAAAGAATATAATTTTTACAGATATATTAATGGATGCTGAATGAATACTAGGACAAAACCCAACTTGGCTTCATTTGGCGATCAATTTGGCGCCTTTGATGACAAAAGTACAGTTTATTGAATGTGTAGGAAGTTTAACGCTACGTAAAGAATCTTTCTAGATTTTTAATCGCCCTGTCAACAGAGGCTATAAAAGTGGAGGCGTACACACCAGTAGTAGCTGAACGAGTTCCTTTTTGGAATGCCAATTTCCTGCGAGTTCTTCCCAACTTCCCACTTTGAATTGCTGTGGTTTTCTAGTGCAAGTTGCTGCTAGTGTTCTGTTGATGTCTGCAAATGCCGTTTTTATGTATACTTCGGCTTTGTTTTCGAGAGATCTTTCAGAAAAAATAATCGTTATCCGTTATCGAACTTGTTTGACTTTTCACCCTTAATTCACCGAACTGATTGTCATTAATACTATATAGATATAAGGTTTTGTCTAAGGATACAATGCATTCTCAGTTAATTTTTCACTATAGTATTTTTTCTTTAGTTTAACAACGACAAGAAAGATTTCAAAAATTTCTGATACAGCTTTTTGGACGATTTCACTAATATCGAAGAAGAAGAAAGAAGCTAAGAAATGTGGGTTTTTTTCATAGGCATTCAAGTAATTTCTCTCTTTCAAAGAAAGCGTGATTAACATGTAAATCAGACGAGTCGAAAAGCTACGAATTTAGGAATCTAATATTTCTAACATTAACGAAGAATTGGCAGCGCATGAAAAAATATTCTATTTGTAGTCATTTCTTCAAAACAAATTAATATTTTTCGTTATTCTTTTGAAAGCTTTCATCGTGTAAACGTTACTAGTTTATAGTTGTTGCTATTCTAAGTGATTAACTCGGGTAAAAACATTAGAACAGTGAAGGCATGGATGCAAAAAAAAAACACAAAAAATGGAATTCAAAAATTAACAAAGTGATAAGAGAATTAGAGAATTTATTTAGTCATCATGCAGAAACGTAATTTTTAGCTTTATCCTAAATTCCATTATTTTATCCCTTCAAATTAGAATCATGTTTACATTAAAGAATTCTTCAATATCCTAATCATTAATATTCAAGAAAACTTCAATAATTTACAGATTCAAAACTTATTCCTGGTACTTGAAGTTAGATATGATTCTAATTTATTGATAAGTCAGTGTGAAAGCTTTTCACATATTCTCTGATAAATATATATTTTTAACTTTACGACTTTGGCGAGAACACTCTTTGGTGATTTTTGGTTAGGATTTCATTAGAGGGGAAGTTCCAGAAAGATTATACATATTGGTCGTCTTTTTCCGTCTAAAAACTTTTTGTGTTTTGCCAGCGCCAAATAAGGTATTTGTGGTCTTATCCGAGTTTTATCATTTTCTGATGAAGGGGGAAACGACATTTTATTAGAGGGTAGGCGAGAAAGTTTCGTGGTGACTACCTCTACTGACTCTTATATCTATTTAAAATGTCGTTTTTTAATAATGTCTCTAATGTCACATTTTTAATTGTTTACTAATCACTTTTAATTAAATAATAGAAAAAGAAATGATTCATCATTTTGAATATTTAAATTATTTTGTGGATTGTTACTAATTATCTAATAATTAATAAATGATGGTATAGTAAAACAATTATCTTATTAAAAGATAGGATTAAACAAGTGCATTGCAAAACTTTCAAATTAAAAAAAAAAGACTCTTTGCAGTAAAGTGTAATCATATGCATAATTATCTTTTTAATTTAAGAAATGTTCAATTTTGGACTAAAAGTTGCTTATGGTTTAACAGTTGAAAGGTTTTAATACATGAGTTAGTTTTTATTCTAATAAAATTTAATTTAGTATTTGTTGCGGCAAGCAAGCCAGAAAACAATTTAACATAATTACCTTTTGCCCGAATGGCATCCCCCGTATATGAAAGTTTCATTCATAATTATTAGTTTCTAAATTTTTGAAACTGAATGAGTAAATAATTTTTCTTTCGGTAATGCTAAAAAAAATTCTTGAAAAAAAGTTAGAAACTTCTTGGCTAAAAATTACAATAAATATTTCCAAATAATTTTTTTGAAGATACTATTATAGCAGAAGGGAAATCTATTGAATTAAAAAACTTTTAAAGTTTAAAATTTTTATAAATTTTTATATTTAATTACTATTAAATTTCAGTAAAATCTTAGTATCGAAAGTCTCAAATAGAATTTTGCTATAGTTTTTTCTTATGGAACTTTTTCCGATTTAAGCCAATTAAGCATCTCTTGTTTTCCAGTAGCACCAACTAGGGCTACTGGAGTACGGCTTAGTTACATACACGTCACAACACTTTTTGCGGGGCGCACTTCATTCATACATTTCATTCATTTATCCACAGATCGTAGTAATCTAGATAACGAATAGAGAACGATCATCTCTGAACTAATATCCCGTGTAGTATTACTATTGACATGGAGGAATAGAATTTTAGAATGTTTAATGAGAACGTGTTTCTTCAAAGCATCTATTTTATTTTACTAATAATGCTATCGTAATCATTATGTAAAATAATGAAAAAGAAGTTACTTTGAAATATTTCTTCTTCAATGATTTCAAAAGTTGTACTAAAAAATCCAGAAGAAATGCAATTTTTTATATTTGTTTGTTTTAGATCAATATAGCTTGAGTTGAGGTAATCTGTGTAGTAACCGAAAAATTAAATAGAAAGATTGCAAATGAGAATATTTCAAAGAGAAACTAGCTTATATTAATTGCTTTTCCTTTTCTTCTATTTCCCGAATATTGTATTTCCTTTTATTTTTTATCTATAATAATTTTTTTTACCGTATACAAGCATTTTAACAGTTACTTATGTCATGGTAAAAACCGTTATATAATGGCCTATAACTTATTTAAATGACTCATCTTATAAGTTTATAACTTTTTTGTTTAAGAAAAATAATGTTCATTTTAAAATTTTTGACCTTTTGAATATTAAAAACTATGTTTTAAAAATTAAAAAGTATAACAATAGTCTATAGCTCATTAGAAAAGCATTTTTGAATAAAGATTTAAAAATATGAAAAATATCTTATTGTACACATTTTTTAGGACTTAACATATTTACCCTGGTTTGAAAATATTAATTTTAAAATATTATGATATAGTTTCTGTATCAATTTTGTTTTTGTTTTTCTGAAAACAACAACAACATGAAATAGATGCTTTGAAGAAACACGTTTTCATTAAACATTCTAAAATTCTATGCCTCCATGTCAATAGTAATACTACACGGGAAACTAGTTCAGAGGTGATCGTTCTCTATTCGAGATCTAAATTACGATCTGTGGGATTAAGAATTATTGATTATTTCTTACTTTTTAGAGGATTTATCGCAGAATTAATTTATCAAATAGATCTTTAATGTGGGTTGTTAATTGATCAAACATTAGAACAATACTATATTCTTTAGTTTAGTAAAGACATTGATTTTACCCCTGGAAACACGTTTTACTAATAGCCGCCTTCTGTGACTAACTGGCTCGCCGAGAATATTGGTTAGATTTAATTTGTGAAAATCTATATACAAATTTCAAGTTTATAATTTCATAAAAATGTTATAAATTCAAACCAAGTTGCTATAATGGTCTTTCATACTTTTTGTTTATTGTGTACATAATTTTTCTTGATGAAAATCAATCTCATAATATCACAATGCTATTAAAAATGCATTTGTCCGTTCATCTCTCTCTCATAGCTCCAGGGGTACATTAAATCCACTTTCTTATTAATTCTTGTAAAATGCACACATTTATATAGAATCCTTTCTTCTTAAAATTTTAAGAATGGGAGGAAAGCACGTGATTGAATGTTAATGAAAAAGGGTTTGATCTTTACGTCAACAATATAATCTGGTAATGTATAGGAAATCAGATAATTTTTTTAAAAGGTTACCAAAAATCAGAATTTTTTTTACCCTCAATTAAATAATTATTAAAAAGATCATTTTATTTTAGAGGTAGTAAAAACAGCTTTTGTTGCATAATTTCAAAAATCTTAAAATTCTGCTGTGTTTTTAATTAATTGAAATTCTGAGTATACGCACGCGCGCACACACACACACACACACACACACACACACACACACACACACACAC
>JAOUZG010001186.1:376918-412978 GCA_026289955.1 Argiope argentata
ACACACACACACACACACACACACACACACACACACACACACACACAACATAATTATTTCTTTTTATTAGTAGTAGAGAGGTAAAGAAAGAATAAATGGAAACAATTTTCAGTAAAATTCACATGAATCTTGCATGAAAAATTGTTTGTACTGTTCTAGAAGGAAAAAATGAAATTAGAAAAGTAAATGAAACCGTAATAGAACGGTTTCATTTACTTTTCTAAATTTATATATACTTGCATATTATGATTATTATTCAGCGAAATTAATACAGCATTAAAAATGTTGTATAATGTTCTTATATAGCACTTCGTTTCATCAATCTTATTAATTTTAAAGACTGATCTGTTGAGAGAATTGAAAGATGCAGTCACTCTTGTGACCCTTGGATTAGAAAACAACCGATACAATTTTCAAAATTTTCTACAAATAATAATTTTTTTACTTTAATCTGCTTTCTATAACAATTACAAATTTATTTTTTTTTAAATTTATCTATTTGATAAAATTTGAACACAATTGATTATAAACAGGGAAGATTGCTAACACCTGTGACTAATTATATTTTGTGGCAAAAATGTAAGTTGTATGTTTCAACATCCTGAAAAAATTATCCTTTTTTCTCCTTATTTTATATATTAAATTTAAAATAAGTTCAAATAGTCAATTAAAATATGAGAAAGTTTTCAGTAATGCCGCTGTAGATAAATCTTCAAATTATTTAAAATGAATACTTCAAATAGTACTGAAAAAAAAATTGAGTATAAAATTTCCAAAGTTTTTATGGTTAAGGAATGTATGAATATAGTTTTCTTATATTTAATTGTATACAATAAAAATGCTGATAGATTATATATATCACTACTAATTATAATTATATAGTTAAGGGATAGCAATTATTAATGCCGTTCATCTCTTTTGAGTTATCTATTTGTAGTTTTCATTTTATACAATAAAACTGTTCCAGTTAAGGAATGATAGCTACAAGTATTTAAAATACGAAACAAAAATGTTAGTATTTTATTTGTTTTCTAGATCGAAGATTGAAAATATACATGTGCTGAAATTTGATTTACGAATCAGATGATATTGTTAATCAACTAATTCTATTGCAAAAATTTTGATTAAATGTTACATGTCCTTATGATATAAACAACTAAAAGAAAGGACAAATATAATAATAATTTTTTAATAATACACCAATTTAAACTGCTTTTTTGACAGTGCGTAGGGAGTAGGCAGTCTTTGATGTGAATAACATTAATGTATCAAAAGAATAATTTATGCTTATTTTTCAATATATTTATGATAGATATAGAACTAATATAGACCTCGTTTATTTTATTTCATTGTATTAGGATATTCATTTCTATTCAGATTTTAGGAAACCACTTCGCTTAAGAATTTTTAAACATTTAGAAAGGTAGTGTCATTTAAATGATCAGCCTAGGTATTGAAATGAGATTTCTTAACGTAGAGGTTCGATTGTTATTAACCACTAATCCAGTGCTTTGAGTGGTTCATTTGACGATTTTCCGATTATGCTAAGAGTGCCAAGATAATGGATTGGCGATTTTCAGAATGTATCAAGATTGCCAAGATATGAGTTAACTTGACCATTTCAGATCACGCTAAGTTCCATTATAATGATGCCAAAATTATGACAAGACAATAATATCGAGTTGCCATTTTCCAATCTCCAAATTGGTGAAGCTTTGCCTTTTTTTTGAAATTTTTTTTTTTGGGGGGGGGGGTTAGAGGCTGAATAAATAAATATCCTACATTGTCTAATTCTTCATAGATCTAAAAAGTCTTGATTTATCAGAATATTTTCTGTTGATTTTTTTCACTACGCAATTCGAATTTTAACCATCAAAACATTTATTCGGCATATTTAATTGAAATAAAATTATTTTATTTGTCATTCTCTGTAACTATTTGAATAAATAAGACTGGATTAACGCAGACTCCAATCTGCAGGATCTAAAGGCCTACTCAACTTTTTTTGGGTCTCCGATTTTAAAATTTTTATGATGCTTTTTCAGGATATTTAATTTTGTGCGTTGATTTTGCTTTACAAAAATCGTGTATTCACATTTATTAAAATTAGAATTAAGAAAAAAGTAGACATAAATTTAAGAACTTTCGTTTTCTTTTGTTTTCTTTCTCTACTATAACTTATCAAATTCATTATAAAATAAATAAATATATAATTTGTTAGTTATATCAGTATATTAACTATTAATTTAACGACTTTCGTTATATTTCACTAGGCAGGTTCTGTAAAATTATAGATTTTAATGATATATTTTTTAAAGCGTATTATTTCCTTATTTTCTATCATCATAATCCAATGCTTTTATTTCTGAATAAGAAAATCTTAAAAAATAATAACGGATAATTTATCAAGATTTTTTTTTCGCGTATCAGTTTTTTCCCATAATATATATTAAAAAGAGAAATGAATGGTATATACCGGGTGTCCAAAAAGTTCCCGTACTGATGATTTGTGAATTTATTTTACAAAAACAACAGGTTTAAAAAGAGTTATTTTTATGCCAATGGTAAAGAGCACTTTTAACATAACTAAGGAAAAAATACTGAACTTACATTTATAATAAATGCACAAAATGTCCACCCCCTTTCTTGGAGACAAAGCTGAACTCGTTTGCGCATGTTTCTCGAAACGCGTTTTACATGCTAGGAGTGATTTTTTGTATCCTTTGGGGTAATTGCGATTTTCAAATCATCTATTGTTTGAGGATCACCTTCATGAACTTTGTCCTTTAAATATCCCCACAGAAAAAAGTCCGGGATGGTCAAGATCAGGGGATCGAGGTGGTCAAAAAATTTTTGATCTGGGTCGATCGCCGAAAAAAGCTTCAAGCATGTCCATGGTTTCATTACTCCTATGGCAAGATTTAATATACTTGAAAAAAATCATGGACAATGATTTCCACAGAATTGAAAAAAAAATTACATTGATTTGAATCAAATTAATTAAGTTAAAAATGAGTTGAAATATGAAACTAAAATTACCAATTATTATTAATGTGGCTTCATGTTAAACATTATCTGAACTAGGAAAATCCATCAGGGAACTTATCGACATTCCGCGTAGACACGGTGGCCCAGAATGGCTGACGATTCAGATCCAACATTTCTGCGCCTACCAGAGTGCAGAGTAATTAATCATTCCGCAGAGTTTGTCGAGTCGTAACTCTAGCAGCCTTGTTAGCCACCGGTAATTGGGTGGCAGTGCGATACCCTCTTAACTCGAGGAGGGGGAGCTAATCCCGCAAACAAAAATATTATTTTTAGTTTCGAAAGCACTTGGCACGCGAATCCCCAGGCATCACTGGGCCCTGCGAAATGGAAATTCTTTGATGGAAGTTGACAATCGCTGAGTTTTTTCCGACTGAGACGGGAAGTGATTTTTTAGGTAAATTGTGAAGCGACTCCATGCCAACTGTTTGAATGATAGCTTCCTGCAGCGTTGAAAAAAGTTTTAAAAAAAGGAGACGAATAATTAAAATGTATCAGTTTTGCTGATATTCAAGAACATGATCACATTATCGTAAATGAAGAACTGTTAGAATTAACGAACTGTTAAATTTCTTCTAGTATTGCATCCGGTGAATGTAATAATTCATTTAGAAGTTTATTTTTTGAAGAATTAATTATTTTAAAATTAAGATGGAGTGACAGTTAATATAATAACTAAAGAAATTTCTTAATTTTTTAATAATTAATTGCTTTTGATTATCATTTAGTTCACCAGGGATATCTCCTGCATTTAATTTCATTTTAATCTTTTATGCATAGTTATATGTCCCTGATTTCGTCAACAAGCTATTTTTAAGCACCAACTTATCTTACATATGCTCTCTAATGCATCATTTACATGAATCTTTCTGATGTAATTCATTCTTTGACATTACAATGGTATTAAAAACTAATAACCTTCTAACTTTCTATTGTACTGTAATTTCACTTTTTTATTCGCTCTGTAAACTACACACATATTAAGCAGAATTTATTTTCCTTAACTTTCAACAATGGAAAGAAAATCAAGTTTATAAATATTTGATGAAATAGTGTTGTTGTTTCTTATGGCCCTTGCCATGGACAAGCTAGTTGAGGTAGTCAGCGATTTAAGCCTAATCAGCGTCGCTTGTTTTTGTAGTAGGGCCAACTAGGGCCAAGAGTACGATTTCTGCTACTAACTAATCACATTCGCTTGCACAGACCCCTTTTTTTAGGGAGGACATTCCCACCTTACAGATAGAACACAGAAGAACAACCGCGCCCAAACTGGGACTCGAACCCGATCGTCTGGCTACCCCTATGCCAGGAGGCCGGTTGATGAAAAAATGAAAAAAGGTAGGAAATTCGGGATACAATAAATTGCTAAGGAGAAACTTTTAAAAAAATTATCAACATTAAAAAAAAATCGTTCGACAGCTGGTATATTTAAAAAGACGATTCTTTATTTTTGAAAATGTTGAAGGAACAAATTTTGTATTCTAATGTCTTTTGGAATGTCTTTTGCGAGAAAAGGCTGTAGTGCCCAAATTTTTAATTATTTAAAATTTTTATTAAAATTTTAAATAATCGATTTAAGGTTATAATATCAAAGGAAGAACAAAACCTATTCTTAAGGATAGAATATCTGCTTCAAACAGTTAAAATTCATGCATCATTTTCAGCATCTTGGAATTTTTCTACTTTTCTCTGAATAAATATGACCTAAATAACTGTTTTGAAAATTTTTTGCAAGGTTTTTCTTTGTGTGTGTGTGTGTGTCTCATTAAATGATCTTCTTACATCGAAATAATAACATCAATTTTATTTTCATATGAATGTTACGGATCGATGGATTTCACTATTTTAAAATTACTTCCTCTAACACTGAAAAAGAATACAGTTTAAAATATTGGCGTATGCAAATTTATGGGAATCCATACTGCTCAGTTTCAAATAAATAATAATTAAAAAAAACTTTCAATTTTAGACGGTTAAGGAAGGAAGGAAAAAGTGCAAGTAAAAAATTATTGCGCTTTCCGTTCAATAAAATTCACAAATTTTTAAATTTCTATTCGTGTTTTTCTTTCTCTTTTTCACATTTAACATTATTTGTAACGGCATTTTTATTCAATATAATACGTAACGGTTTTAAGTAATTAACTATTTTTTAAAATAATAAAAAAGCAGACATTATTTATAGCCCGTTTTGAACTCAGTTTTTGTTACAACATTATAATTAGAACAGGTATTGGTTTAAATTATCATTATCTGTTTCACTAAATAGATTTCTTATGTAGGAAAATGAGATATACGAAGGTGTTAAAATAATAAAATATACGAATTGAGTATTGTGTGTATCAAAAAATTGGCAAATATATTTTAGAAACAGCTGATAAAAATAGATTTTTTATGAAATTTATTTTTTATCCTCTATTTTATTCACATTTTGGGTTTTTTATAATGGCAGGATTTTTATTAGTCACAGAGCTTTAGTTTTTATAAAATTGCCAATAGAAAAATATTTTCGAGGAATAATTTGTTTTTATTTTACAATAATTTAAATTAAAATATAATTTAATAAATTCAGGATTGACTAAAAAGAATTTACACGATCTTTGATTTTAATTATCTCCTGTTAATACTTTAAGGATTTAATTGTTTGTTTTTGAATTAGCCTCTATAAGGGTAACTGGAAATTTTTTTTAAAAATAAAGTAAGATCGAAAGAATAAGAAAATCAAATATGAGATGCAGAGAGACTATTCATTATGATAAAAATCTACTTAGATGACATTTTACTATTTGACAAGTGAAATAAAGTGAATTATCTTCTTATTTTTGACAAAATATCATGTTTTTTATTTCATATCATTATTTTTAACAATGCTATTTAGAATATAAGTTTAAAATAAATTCTGCTACAAAATACAGTCGTATCTTTCAAAAATGCATTACAGCATTGCATCAAAAAACAAATGTTAACAATTATAACTGCATGAAAATGTATAAATACGAGGATCACTCAAAAATTGAATTTCACCACTTAATAAAATAAAACAGGATCTGAATTTTGTCTGTTCATATGCATTCTACAGTTTCATACAAAAACTATTTTTCGGGGATATTGTATTAATTACTAAAATTGTTGAGGAATGATATAATTTCCACTGATTTCTGCAAAGAAATCTTGTCCGATGTTCTTCATGCGAGCAGCTATTTTAGAATTTTCAGCAAATAAAGCCCCCTCCCCATCTCCTTCAGTGTTGTCAATATTTGTATGTCCATTTTCAAAGATGTTGCATCGAATCCCAATAGCTTGACACGACATAGAATTTTCATCATACATTTCATACAATTTACGATAAATTTCAATTTAATTACATCCTTTTGTTCACAAAAAATGAATCACTGTACTCGTTTGGAAGCCCTTTGAAGCTGTCGAAATAAACTTATGTATGATTATCAGGGAAACTTGTATTTCACGCTTCAAAATTGTTATATAATAGATAAATATTTGAAGAGTTTCTCAAAATTTGCTCAAAACAGCCTTTACTAAGAAATGAAACGAACTTTTTGATTCACCTACTTAAATTGCTAACAACATTGATGTGTCATAAATTATCTATCCCTAAAAGTAATCTACAAATTAGATAACTTTGCATCAAATCCTATTTCATCTTGTGTAAAGCCGAACACTTCACTGAAATAAAAATAAGGAGATACCATCCACTGGTAAAAATTGTTACATCATCTTCACTGAAATAAAAATAAGGAGATATCATCAACAGGCAATCCAAATTATATCAGGAAATGGGAGATTCCCAGCATATTTCCAAAAATATTGGAAGAATGCTGGAAAATAAATGCATTTGGGGAGGAATCGGTACTGTTTACCACTATTTAAAGGAATAAACAAATATCTCTAAACAGAAAATCTCTGAAGGTTGAAAACAATGACTTGAGTTCAGTACTGATGGTACCAAGTAATCTTAGGACTCTGAAGGATTTGATGTCAAAACTTGTCTGTTTATCGCCAACTTTAAAAGTTTGTAGAAGAGGAGGAGGTCAGTAATTGACCACTTAGGAGCCAATTATCTCGAAGAGATTATCAGTTTGACAAATTAGGTCAATGGAAGGTCAATGTGGACATTGCTAAAGACCACAGTCGGCCACAACAAAACCTGTCGATACTGCTACGTTTAGTGATGGCGGGGTTTTTTGTCTGTTGTACACAAGAAGATCACTTCGCTATCACTGAACGAATAAGAACCGATACGATTTGTTGTAGCTGACTGCATCAAATGCTACTTTTGGTAAAAGGATGGGTCAATCTGTCATTAACGTCCTCATAAACTGAACATTTTGTATTGGGCGATCCAGAATTTGGCACAGATACAGTTATCAAAATATCTTTTTGACTGATTATCAGATATATTTTAATTTCGCGCGTTAAATTAGTTACATAAAAATAAAACCTTGAAATGTTGCTACAAAGTTTCCTCAAAGCAGCCTTTTACCAAAAACGTTGACAAAGGAATAATCAAATTTTGACTTGCCTTCGTAAATTGGTAACGATATTGATATGTCCTAAATTACCTATCCCTAAAAGTAATCTAAAAATTAGACGATAATTTTGCATTAAATGTTACTATTTATAAAAGGATGAGTCAGTCTCTCATTCAGTTCCTCGTAAAAGAAAAATGTTACATTGTGAGATTCAGAATTCAGCACAAAAGAAGTGAAAAGTATCGTGAACGATGATTTCACTGCATTAAAAATATCTTGATCAGGAAGTTACTTCAATACTATTTCTATCATTAAATTTGGCACGCTTTCTGACTATTCACCCGAAGTACCTCGCTTACCTTATTCTTTGTTCGGCCTTGTGTAGATTTATGTTCAGATTGTTTATTACTAGTTTCTTCTAACCTATTTTGCAACAATTTTTGTTCTTTTCTTTTCCATTAATTAAAAATAGCTTATTAAATGACTGAAAATTAACTACTGGATGTATTTAAGAGGCTGTAGCACTTTTAACAACTAAAATATATCTTTATAATGAGTTAAATAAGACTTTCACTTAATAGAAAACCATTTCTTAAATTTAGCAGATTTTTTATAGCAGTTTTTTAAGACATTTAGCCTCATAATTATGAAATTTTAAGTGAGTAAAATAATTTCCATCAATTAAAATATATGTGAATAAAACATGTTCTGGCGAAGACAGAATTTGCTTGAGAGCAAAAATTCTCAAAAAATAAACAATTTATGTTATTAGATGTTAAATAAATTTAATCCCATGGAATACAGCTTGATAATGATGCAAAGTGATAAATATTTTAATTGATTTATTGGAGTTATTTTTCTTTATATATTGTTGAAACATGATAACGCTTTAAAACATTTTTGGAATATTAGCAAAACTTTAAAAGTACATATAATAATTCTTTTAATATTGCATGATTTTCTTTATTATGTGTGTATAAATGTAGTTGATAAATTTTAATATTGATAAGAGAAATCATTTTTATTAAATCCTTTACAACCTTTGAAAATATATTATTGAGAAAAATGACTTTAAATTAAACAACATTGAGTGAAAAGTCAACAGTCATGTTTTTGACTATATATATATTTTTTTGATTAATTAACGTGCACACATGTTCAATGACAAAAAATGTTCAAAAGAATTTTGACTATAAAATGAAATTGCAACAGAAGTTTCAAAAAATTAAAAGTTTAAAAGTTAAATCTTCATAACAAACGCTGCTAAATTATTGTGAATATTAATGAATCTAGATACTTAACAATTATTAAAATCCCTTATAATATTTGGCGTTTTCTGAAATTAAACTTTATTTATTCTTCAGATTATTTATGAGAAGACCTAGAATTAAGAAATTTCTAAATATATCGATTTTTTTTCATCGATTTTTTTTCGATCTATTATTCTTCTGCTCGTTGTACATAATATAACAACTGAAATTCAGAAATTATGTATGTTTTCAGTAATTATTGTAAATAAAATATATTTACAATTGGAAAGCAGCAAATGTATATTTTATCGATTCAAGTTTTTTTCCCTTTAATCTCATGTTCTGGAAATATTAACGCTCTATTCTCATTGATAAGGGTTTTTAATTTTTATTGTGAATGCTTAATTTAATGTATAAAATAAAACTGTTTATTCAAAAATCATGAAATTGTTTCGTTTTTATATATAAGAGAAAAATTATAAAAAATAAGAATAAAAATTATTTTTAAATTTCCAGATTTCTTACAATGCAATTCAGTGGACCATTTGTATTTAACTAAATATTAGAATTGACTTTAAATATATCCTGAAATTTATATATTGCCTTCTGAAAGAAATTTCAATTAATTAAAAAATTAACGCTAATACATTAAATTTGAAATTTTTTAAAAGGAATTTAATAATATATTTTATATTTGAATTAAAGAGACAGCCTTATCGGAATCCATTTTTTAATAAAATGCTCTAAGATGAAGATTATTGAACAAAAGCAACAAAGTTTCTATTACTGGCAAAAATGAAAAATAAATAAATACGGTATAAATGTTTAAAATACTGAGTCCTGTTGATATAAAAAATATCCACAATTTACTACCTATTTAAAAAATAATTGTCAAATTTGCTAGGGATACTGATAAATTTATTATTGGAGATATCTTTGGTTTGAGATTCAAAATATTTTATCTTAATCATAAACAATTTTAGATCTAAGAGTTCGTTAAATATTCATTAAGAACATGATTTTCTGATGTTTTTACTTTATGTAAATATTTGTGTCAGAATATTTGCTCCATTCAGATGCAAAATCAAATGATAACATAAACGATAAACGTTTGTTTAGTGACACATAGTTCATTATAGATCTGATAACGATGTTGTCAGTTTTCAGTCTCATAAACTCTAAAATAAACGTATAGGTTTCCACCATAATTTCATATATTAAAAAATTAAACTATATAATAACTAGGAATTAACATAAAATGACCTTTTACTTTTATTATTTCACAAAAAGTATATGTATTGGAAATAGTTTCTTGTTTGACGAGAAAATATTTCATAACATTTTTTGAAAAGTAATTAAAAACAGTTAAAAAATACTTGCATTCATAAAATTATATTCACAACGATAAATTTATAGTGAGCTATGTAAATTAAAAATTAATTACCTTAAATATACATTAGTTAATGCGGTACTTTTCCGTTAGCCGGTCGCCAGCGAAAAATTGCCAAAAGAAATTTGAGGTAATTTTACATTATTTGGCGACTTTTCGCTTGAAAATCAAATAAGGAATTTGGTAGAATTCTACTTTATTTGGCGATTTTCCTATTTCGTCTGGATAACTGAAAATTACCGTTAATGCTATTATAAATGAGTTTTTTGAATAATTAGATGTATGAAAATTAACAAACAAATTGGGTTAGTGTGCCCCCCCCCCCCCGAGTTTATGGCCAATAGAGCAACCCGGCGGAAAGCTCTTCTAGCGGCCCTAATGCGGTTTTGACTGATTTTGAGATGAAATAACAGCTATGATGTCATAGTTCTTTGTCAGCCTTTTAAAAACGTATCTGCTGTCAAAGAAGCATATCTAACAATAAAGCAATGCTAGTAAAAGCAGGTTAGCCCTTTTAAAACGTTTCTGCTTTCAAAGAAGCATATATCATAATAATAATGCAATATTGGTAAAAGCAGGTAAAAATATTTTTTGTCCCTAAATTTCCGAGACATCAAAACCTTCTAACCAAAACAACATTATGTCCTTATATGATAATAAAAAATATTTTGTGCTAAACCCTTTTACAAATATTTCACTTAAAATGTTCAAAAATTATACGAACATAACCTGAGTTATTCGAACACATTAATATTCGATTCTTATGTATTCTATTCTTCCAAAATTGAAAGATTTATCGTTTTCATTTATGCAGCGTCGAATATCATCTTACTTTTGATAGCAGGATTCTTTTACTTAAGGCGACCAGGGACCTTTAAAATGTCTTTTTGCAATTTTCATCTTAGCAATTTGAGATGTTACAGGCATTAAGAGTAACACTACAGGAGATGCCGAACAAAATTTCAAAGCATTATATTATTTTATTTATGATTTAGGGAGGTTAATATATTATAATATTAGCGATAAATAGCGTCAATGTAAAATGTTCCAGACGCTCCAGGTTTGTTCGAAAGCTCTCCAATTTTTGTTATTACTTTCTCTAACCCTTTTGAAGCAAAAGTTGGGATTAATTTTGATATTTGAGCAGGAAATTATAAAATTAACATAACTTAAAACTACTTAAAAGTTTTTGAAAAATCTGTAGTTTTAAGTCATTATATTGATTAATTTTGATATTTCGTTCTCAAACTTCAAGATTAATCCCAACTTTCGCTTCAAAAGGGTTAGAGAAAGTAATAACAGAAATTGGAGAGCTTTCGAACAAACCTGGAGTGGCTGGAAGATTTTACATTGACGCTATTTATCGCTAATATTATAATATATTAACCTCCCAAAATCACAAATAAATTAATATAGTGCTTTGAAATTTTGTTCAGAATCTCCTATAGTGTTACTCTTAATGTCAGTAACATCTCAAATTGCTAAGATGAGAATTGCAAAAAGTCATTTTGAATGTCCCTGACCGCCTTAATCGAGAACAATTGCCACCTTTATTATTCATATTGGTAGACTTTTTACCTTCTTTGGCAATTTAGCTTTAAAATCCCAAGAAGAATATTATAAAATTATAAAAAAAAAACACAAATCACGGCCCGATTCCTCTATACCAGAGCCGAGTTCGAATTTTGTGGACTTTCCCTGCTCTCCAGTATCGCAAGAGAGGCGACACTGGAAGTCAGTTCTCTTTAAGATATTGCCGCCTAGTTTGTTCTATTAAGAAGCGACGCCGAAAACCTCATAAACATTTTCTTTTTCTTCGTTCCATTCCTTCTTCGGTGGAAAACAACACTACTTATTTGGGAGTCGCACGCCCCATTAAATGCAGCGGAAGGACCTCCATTTTTTCTCAATGGACGGTCTCAATAAAACGAGGAAGCCGTTACGATGCCGTTCCACATCTGCATCCCATTACGGGACACGAAAAATCATGAGACCTCATTTACGCTTATAATTAAATATCATATACATCAGTTTTTGAGCATCCTTCCGTTTCTCATGGAGTGCCCGCTTATGTTATAATTAGAGAAATGGTAGGGGATAATTGAAATTTTGGGTCAGTTTTTTGTAAAATATGTGGTTTATAAATCCTTATGAAGATGCATTAGTATGGTTTATTGCTTGTCAAGGTTCTCCGTTTTGCGCGATCTTTCATAAAAAATATATTTTATGCGAATGAAATTCCTTCAATTATAATTCAGAGGGAAATGTGCACTAAAAACAAAGTCAATAAGAATATTTGGTCATTGACACACATAATTCTAATAAAAACCAACAGGAATGAGATTCTCAAAAAATTATTGCGTTTGATTCAATTAAAGTACTGACCCCTTCCCACCCACATAAAATTACGGACAATTGGTAAGACCCCAAATGCTTCGCATGAAATAAGAGAAAGTTAATTGAATACAGATCTTTGGTCATGAATCTAATATTTTTACTAAATCAATTGTTCCAATGTAGTTTTGAACATCTTTTTGCCAAATGAATAAAATATTTTTTTTTCAAGAAACTACAGTAATAATAACAAGATAACATACCGAATGTCGTAGAATCAAATAATTCAGTTTATTAATTTTGTTCTTACCTAAATCAGGTTAAAATTCGGTTAATCAAAATTCAGGTTCTAAAACCTGATGAACCAATAGGGCACAAGTAATGGCAAGAAAATTTAAAAAATCATTATGAATTTAGTTTTATCGTGTTGGGAGAGTTGTATGATTATGATCTATATAGGCTCAGTTATGAAAATAAAATTGGATGCCAAATTTTATATATGTATTCATTGTATTTCTATTCCTAAATTTTGTTGTAAATATTGTAATTCAGATTTAACTCTTATACACTTTATCAACTTTTGAATTGTTAAACTCACAAACAAACAAATATGATACCAAAAAATTACGTAAGGGTTAGAGGAGGGCTAAAACAAAATTTAAATCTCGATGTCGACGAAGATTTAATATTCAAAGCATTATGTTATAAATGGTTTTTACTCCTTATTTCCAATATTTTTGCTGATAATGTCGATAAGAAGGCGTTTGAGTTTCTAACTAGTCACATATTTAACTCAGCACATATTTAACTTTTTATGATGGCATTTTTATAAAATTCCTACATTTTTTGTATATTAAATGGTTTTAAGTCCTTCATTCTTTTCCACCTGATTATTTTTTATGTTATGTGATTTTACTAGCCCTGTTTAGAACTCCTTTTATTATTTCCGCTGAAGATCTTGAGAATTTACTTCTGGAAACCTTGTACTATACTTGTCGATTCATGATAAGTGTTTTATGAGGTGCTTAAAGTAGATTGTGTATAATATTTTAAACTGATCTATAAATAGTTATATTTTAGTTTAACTATTACAAAAATTGCTATGCAGTAATAAACAAAACGATTAATTCTGCGCGGAAATAGGTTTAACTGACCCAGAGGGTAATCGCTAGGACTTAATTGATAAACATATCCTCCAAAATTGTCGTTTCACCAAAAATGGTTTCAACATTATTTCAAAACTCAACAAAATTGCCTTTCTATTGATATCAACTTCATTTTCATATAATTGTTCCTTATTTTTAATAAAATTGCGAAAGCAACACACAATCTATGAATATGGTAAATTGATAAACTGAAAATTATACTCTGCAATCCTAGAGCGGCTCTAGCTTCATAAAGTCAGTTAACAGCTCCCGGATGGTGACCATTTTTCTCTACTGGTTATGTTAAGTGGCTACACACCATAGAGTCGCAGGTTCGATCTTTGATCTTCAATTGCTACATTGGGGAGCTTGACTACGCAACTTCGTGAAGCTGTAGTAGCGTCATCACTTGACGCAACAACTCAAGCTCGCCATAACGCTTGGCGCGATAAAATCGTTCATCTCTTCGCCGGCTCACTGGTGGGGCAATATGTTGGTACCAGTTTCATAAGCCAGTAACAACCTATGGATTCGTGTGATCACTTTTGTCTAATGGTTATGTTACGTGCCTACGGAACCTATTGTCGCGGCTTCGATTCTTGAACTTCAATTGCCACCTTGGTTTACAGGCTTAAGAGCAGATCGTTCATAAATATAATATTTGATCGAGGACATCATTAATATTATAATGCTAAATGTTATGATGAAATTCAAATTCATTCCTCTAAAAATCGATAAATATTTCCTCCAAAATAAAATTTTTATTTCGTGATGTATGCACGTCTTAATTTCTAGTCACAATTATTAATAGATATTAGTAAAGCTTTGAATCCATTAAAAAATTTAATATATTTTCAAGTAACTAGAGGGAATTTTAAAAACACTTTCATATTCATGGTATGGTATTGTTGCCTTAAAAAAGCAATGATGTGACTAAATAAGCTGGTTGACATGGATTGTTAGGAACACTATAATTTACCAGCACTTACTTTTCTCATTAGTTCTTCCAAAGTTTTTATTTGTAACAACATTTATGGTCCATTTCTCGGGTTTCTTTGTTTTATGTATTTATTAATTTTTTTGCATCATTTGTGGTATGAATTAATTACATCTTTCTCTTAGGCAAGAATAATTAACAAATTTATATATTTCAGTGTGCTAGGAAACTAAAAAAAAATCAACATTATTTAAAAGTTCTGTGACTTACCGATTTAGTCAAGACCATGTTGTTTATACAGAAAGTCGTGTTTTTAATAAAATAATCAAGTTTTTGGTCAAAGATACTATGCATGTGTTGTGGACATTTGGAATAAGGAACTATAATATATGGAATTATATCTTCTTTTATTTATTTTAAAATCGTTTTAAAGTTATTTTATTACAACTTATATTTATTCTAATGATTGCAAACACTGAATAACAATTTATTACATGAATTCCATCTCATAATTTAACTTCTGAAAGGTAACAAAGTATTACTGTTGACAACCGTTGATATGCAGTATGACGATTTGCCGAGGAACCACTAATGCACACAATGTCCTTTTGTGCACACTCGATGGTAGACATCATGAGCCTCCTCCACCCCTTGATCAAGAGCATATTTAATAAGATCATGAGCTTCTCTGTATGAAAGAAAGGGAACATATGTAAGTAAACGTGAAAATATGTGATTAAATATCAGCGTAAAATATTTTGGCTAATGCGAACTAAATAAAGGCATAAGCTTATGTAATTAGCAGATAAATTCTCAAAAGAAAAATTAAAAAATATTGAAAATGTTTATCTTTTCGGTGTGCTCCCCCTATCGATAATGCATAACACTCCCTACAAGGATCGGTTCACGCATAAACATTTGCTGTTGCAAGAGCCCGTACTCCGATGAGTGTCCTATGATGGCTCTTCACGTCTTAGTAGAATGTCCGTAATTTAACAATGAACGCATTCACTAATTTCATTCTTCCTACATCAAATTAAAAGACATTCAGCATAAAGTTTCTCATTCCTATCTTTATACCTTTTTAAAAATGATTGGTTTTTACTTTTTGATTTGATTCTTAAATGTCTTTTAGATTGTATATCGCCATGATTTTACTTTTTGTAGATTTTATAGGTTGAAAAGTCAAGGGAAATTATGCAATTTAGAAACAACTTTTAAAACGCGATTAAATCTCACCACATGTTTGGCAAAGTTTAATGAAAAATGGTTCTTGAGCCAACAAACTCTTTTAAACCAAACCAAACCCTACAAAATCAACAGAGATAATTTATTATAATAGGAGTAATCAGACACTAATGACTTTTCAAACATTAATCAGAACATAACTAAAGAAACCATCCTATTACTGTTGGGGATAAAGATATAACAGAAGCCCTATATTGCAATAGAGGTAATAAGACATCACTAACCTACAGATTACTAATGACCATACAGGAACAACTTGGGACCGATATTACCGTAGGAGTAGTAAGCCATTAATGATCAACTGAACATTAGAAACTATGACATAGCTGGAGGTGATATGCATTGTAAGATAAACCTACTTTTAATTCTTTTTTTTTATTTAATTGTAGAGATTTCGCTGGATGTAAAAGCGCTTCAATGCTTTTTTTGAGGAAAGTTTTATTTTCTTTGAATTGCGAAGCATGTCAAGAAATCCCGCAATTCTTACTTATTTTCTCATATTCACTCGTTAAATTCATTTACTAATTATGAATTGTAGTTATAATGATTTAAATAATGAAATAAATGTCTAAAATAATCCTGTCCCTGGAGTATGTTTTAGAGATTTTTATGATATATACAATAGATTAAGAGTACAAAATTTTCAAGATATTTATTTTATTTACAGTAATACTGAAGAGTCCTTTCATATATATCCAACTTAAACATTTTCAAAGTAACTTTTAGGAAATATTTCAGATCATTATCTTTACTAAACATAATGCATACCTTCAGATGTTGTTTAGTTTTTAAACGCTTGATTTTATATGCTGGGCATCATTACTTGTTTATCTAAAAATTTATACTAACAAAATACACAAATAGAAAATTAATGTTTCCTTTCTGGTACTTAAAAGCTGTTACCTATTTCGTAGGGAATCCTCTAAAAACATTTTCAGAAAGAATTTAAAATAAAAATGTCAGTAATTTTGCTTTTTTTTTCTTTTCGTGATTGCATATAAAGATATTAACATTTGTAAGTATTAACTACAGCCAATTGATCAGTATGAAAAATTTCATTTATGGATGTATTTTCACATGCGATCTCTCTTGTTCTAATAGTAAATATTTGTTGATTTCAAATGTCTTGGTTTGATTAATCCACATTTCTTAATTTCTTTGAATTTTGGCATCCATTCACACAAGAAAACTTATCAACTCTTTATTTAAAGAGAAAATCTAAGAAAAACAATTGAATTTCGACCATTTCAACTCTGAAGAGCTCATCTCAAATTAAAATGTCAGATTTAAAATCAAGTATATTTTTGAGGCTAAATAGCTTCACTCAAGTTGAAATTTTCATGTCACCTTCAGGATGATGAGTTAATTTTCAATTTTCATCAGCTGTCATAAAAAGAAATTAAATTGTATCGCAATGCTTTAATTTATTTGTATATTCAATGGATAACATTTTAAGGATTAATAAACTATTCTGCAAATTTAAGTCTTTTTTTATAAATTCTTATTTTTATTCTTTATAGGCTCTCAAGTTTTCAGGCCTTTTTTTCACAATTCAAAATGAATAGCAAAGAAAAAAAAGTGTTTCCCATACTCACCCTTTTTTAACATCTGTATCATAACCCTGCATATGCCCCACAGCTAAATTATAGGCTGAATGAGGATGACCTTGATCTGCAGCTTTCCTGAAATATTTACAGAATTAAATCTGATCTTTTCTTGCAGTATAAATTTGAAGTAAAGTTAGTTTGTAGCTTAAGAGCCCCTCGTACTACTCTACATTTTGATTGACTAAGATCTTCCATCGTATTAAAACGCTTCTGTTAGAATAAGAATTTTATTTTCAATTAAGGTTGGGTGCGAATAATGTATATAAAATTAAGTATCTTAAACAATGGATACAAAAATCATATTTATGTAAGAATAAAAATATTACTAATTTCTTCTATTTACCTGAACCATTGAAATGCAGCAGTGTGATTTCTTTTTACACCAGCTCCTAAAACAAGAAGTATTTTATAAAATTTATTTACTGTATTGACAGGCAAAAAAATTATTAAAAAAATTTGCTAAATTTTTTTGTGTGTGACCTTTATCCCCATCTGATTACAGTTTGTATTTTGTCCTTCCATACGCATAAAGAATTTTTAGAAATTCGTTATCTGAATAAGATTTAAAATGCATTTTTGCATTATAATTCCAATGATAAAATGCCTAAAACCTTACAATTTGTAATCAATTGAGATTAAGTGAACTTGATTATTAAGAAATAGGTCATAGATTGTGTGGTAAACAAAAATGAGTCTTATTACAACAATCAGACAGAATTTTTTCAAATATGGTTTCACAAGTTCAATTTTACATGATGCAGCTCAAAGTGGATTTTTTTTCATTTCTACGGCTGGTAATATAATTTAACTAAATATGGAAAAAATGAATTAGAATTCCCTGACAGAATATTGAACTTTCACAATTTATTGAATTTTTCTCGATAAACCTTTGATATACCTTTATCCTTACTCACAGGAATATGATAAACAATTGATGCTTATTTATCTCTACATCAAAATTTCCTTTTGAAGATGTTCCTTGAAAATTTATTTTGATTTCCATTCAAACATACAACCAAATTTAATTTCTGTAAGTTATTACTTATCTATACTAATGTAAGCATTACTTAACGCTTTTCTAGGGAAGGTTACGACTTACCTCCACTAAAATAAGCTTTATGTTTCTGCATCGAAATAAACAAAGCGAGTATGAACATACGAAGTATTTGAATTTTATAAACCAAAAAATTGACTAAAATGAAAGAAATTGCGTGAAAAATTTCAATCTGTGGACAGTAATGATTATTCCTTTATATTTTATATACAGATATAGATATTCTAAAGAGATAATAAGTTAGACAACTCAAACATTGACTAAAGTTTGAGATGACTTAAGTTTATAATTCGGGGAATGTTCCGCAATTTTGAGAAGATTCATGCATGATATAATATATAGGGAATATTCAACACTATTATCTTGATTGTAGATGATAAATCTTTCTTGTAAATGACGACAGAAGAATGATTGTATCATAATATAATAGACAGTTAATTTTTTTTGTATCCGAATTGATTGATTAATAATGCTATCTTTGGTTTCCGGCCAATATCTGAGTATTAATCCATTTCAATATAATATTAATGGGTTCATTTGTCCATTGAATAGATCAAAAAAGTATTTTACTCATTCAAAAAATTAAAATATAAGTATTACTTGAAGATTAAGATGCCTATAACCAAAATGATACAATTTGCATGTTTTGGGCATTTAAACAAATCTTCTAATTACCTCTAATTTTTACGTTTACATCCCTTAGCCTCTTATATCATACCATCCCTTAAACCTCTACATCCCATCATTCCATCTATCGATAAAGATAAGGAATGTCTTTGAAAGTACATAAATAAAGGCATTTATAGCTATTAACAAGCTTTACAAAGCTGGGAATGATAGAACCGTTGATTAAATGTTATCTTTATAAGCAAGAACTATAAGATTTCAAAAAGGATCCTTAAGTTCAGCATTTCTCAGGGAGTGATCTCATTAAGTAGCTCATAGTCTCCATTTCCGATTAATATACACCATTTCATGACTGTAGATGTACCCATTCCAATCTACACGTTTTCTACTACAATAAAAATCAACATGTTTTCAAACTAGCATAATAACAAATTAAAAAAAATATTGTATAAATCCGCTATGGGCATATTCTTAAATATAAGATTACAATAATTTTATTTCCGACTTTAATATACATCTAAATTTTAGCATACTCAGTCTCACCTGGTGTATGTACTTACCATTGAGGTACTTGTGACCCATGGCATGCTGGGCATGGGCATGTCCCATTTTTGCATACAGATGAGTGACATGGAAATGTAGATGATCAAAGTGGAAAAAAGAATAGTACAACAGAGCCACTACAGATGAGAGAGCCGCGAACTGAAATATAAAAGAGGCAAAATAACAATTATGTCTCTGATTATACCCTAATATTGTTGCGAAATGTTGTCAGATCCTTTTTTTGCACTTTGTCGCACATGAAGTTTAAGCAGAGTGTATCGAAAAGTAAAAATACATTTGAACTTCTATTGAAGATAATGAGTCACAGTAAATTATAAAAGAGTTCAAAATATGGTAAAAAATTAATTTATGGATACGAAATAACATCATAAGCTATTTTAAACTTTAATAACATTTTCTTAGACAAAAATAGTCTATGAAAAAAATCTTTTTTCCCTATCTACATTCTTATAAAAAGTATCTGTAACTTTAAAACTGTCAGAGTTATGTTTGGCCGAAAATTATTGGAACCGTATATAATCTTCAAAGAAACTGCAAATGTAGATAGGTTCGTCAACGGATTCTGAGACGACCACATTTCGACGATTCCATATTATTAAGGGGTGGAATTCGGAACAATGATTGCATTTTTCGTATTCACCTTCGATCTTGGATTTTCCCCATTAGATCCTTTTTAGTTTAATTATTTTTCTTATGTATGTGAATGTTGAATCCTTTCTGTCCGCATTTTATTTTAACTCAAAATTTGGTATTGATATGGTTCAAATGGTACAAGAGATTTGAGGAATGGTACGAAGAAAATTTTATATAATATCATTAAATACTGTGATCAAGAAACAATAAACGGGGAATTATTTGTTCTTGTCCCCCATTCTTCGTACCATTTTTCTACAGGAAATTTCTACAATCCGTTGAAAAAAAAATCAAAAGCTGAAAACAAAGGCGATAAAGCATAAGAAATTCTGTCTAAATTTAGAATGCATATTTAGGCATAACATTTTAAAAATGGGGGGACAATTCATGTTTGCCTTGAAACTCAGCAAAATTTTACGCTTATAAATTGAAGAATGAGTTTATACAAAATTATTTTTTTTGTTATAATGGTGTCATAACAATATCAAGATCTTACTTTCCTTTTCAGGATGGGTTGGTTAGGGCGTAAGGTATGCTTTCAATAATGTTTTTGAAATTTTATCGTTCTTATACTTAAGATTTAGCCTAAAAACGGAGCAGAGGCGAAATATTTTTAAAAATACTTCATTATTAAATATTTTTGCTCTTTTCTTAATATAAAGGAAAGCATAAATATCTTTTCTTAGTGTAAAGGAAAGTATGAATATAAAAAATCAAAAGGAAATCTGCTATACGTATTTCAATGTATCATGTCGTAACATAATTTCTTAAACGGCCAAGAACCACGTGCTCGTGCAAGTTCAATTATATTTTTATTCATTTTAATGGTTACATTGAATGAGTCACTTTAATATTGCAAACAATCCGAAAAAAAAACTTTGTTTCGCATTTATTGCTTAAAAAAATACTACATATCCTATTTATTTCATTTTATATAACCAAAATGACATTTTCCTAGGTTTTATTGCTGTAGTCATTTAATTTTTAAATCAGATCTTTTGTAAATGCAATGGCAACACGTTATTAAAAGCTGATTTCTTGAGATACTAGGGCAGATAATAAAATTTTTATTTTTCGCTGATGGATTTTTGTTGACTCCAAAAACCACATCCCAAAAACATCATGTCCTGACATAATAAACAAAAAAATTAAGAAACACTCTGAAGACTAATCAACAGAACAATGAAAATCTTCTAAAAAAATAAAGGTCAAAATTATGTTTATCAAAATGTGAATTAATTTTTTTACTGAACAGGACATTAAAGCAAAACTACTCAAAATATTTAATTACAATTTTTAACAGCTGTAATTCCATTAAATATAATATAACCAATTGCCTGGTGACCATTAAGCCAAATGGTTGCCAATGATAACTAACCATATTATAAAATATAAAATACTTCCAAAGGCATCAGTTTAAGCAATGAACTCTTTTCTTTCCATTATGTACAAGTTTTATTAGTAATCATTGGTTCTAATTTAGATCGTGGGAATATATACTTAAAAAGGAAAATGAGCAAAAAGTGCAATATTGTTCTGGCATATATGAAAGTCGAGGGGAGAACAGACGCTATTAGTACAAAATGCCCTACAACATTGTTACAATATGCTTACGCTACTAGCCTGCATTCAGAAAATTGAACAACATCGAAGACATAGTATACAATATGTTGTGATAATATGCATTCTCCGATTTACAATTAATTTTATTCAGTATATTAATGAGCAATAAATTTAGCCCACTAATTTATCGAAGTTCAAAAGACTACCTGAAATATTTGTTGTAAGAAAAATCGGCTTGGATTAGCCCACTAAATGCATAGAGACATTATACTGAAATACAAAATATTTTCTTTAAAAACCACATTTATTCAAAAAAAGAAATGTTTTTACTTTTTCAATACTAGATAGCAGCACATATCAAACAATTAACTTTCAATATTTTCCGTTTCGCAATAAATGGACCATTTTACAAAGATTGCCATCAAGAATAGAATAAACAATTTTGAATAATCGGATTTTCAAAAAAACTTCTTTTGGCATTTTAATATGATCTCTAATTTCAGTGAAAGTTGTAAATTGATTCATTCTAATTTTAAGAGCTTCCTTAAATATTAGCTTAATTAAAGCAGTAATAAAACTAACGTATTGTATAAAAATTTAATTTTTGTCTTCTTTACAAATACATCTATTCATTCAGTTGAATTAAAATATAATCTTTAAATATTTTTCAACATTATTCCAATTGAAAATGTATAATATCTAGAACGTTTTAAAAATCAGGTATTGGCTTATGATTCAAGTGAATAATCCTGTGTATTATTTGATGCACTACGAATTGAAAGAATATATCCAAATTTATTTTATAAGAATCAGGACATTCATAAATTAATAAGATAATCATACAGTATTTTAAGCTTTTATAGCTTTGTATAATAGAAATGTATTCTGTTGCAAATCAGCTTTATTTTTAGAATGCGAAATGTTTGGCTCGTGAAATCATAATGAAGAATTCCCTCCGTCTATGACTTGCAGCGGAATGTGTGATCGATCGATTGGTCAGTTCAGAAGGTCGCTCGTCATGGTGACCGATACACAAACATGAGATGATTGTGCGAAATACCGATGCAAGTAGAGCGGATCTGAAGGAATTCCGTCGCAGCATTTTTTTTATATATATAAGTATGAAAAAATATTGCAAATTTAAAAAAAAGACATTTTTGAAAGTTATCGCACCTGGCTTGAAACGAAGCATGACAAAGTTTTAAACTGAATTATCTGTTGTTGTTTTTACCTTGTGAGAGCATGATGTTTTGGTTAGGAGGTTTTGATGTCACAGAAATTTACGGACAAAAATATTTTTACATGTTTTTACCTGTATCGCATCCTTATTACGTATGCTTCCTTGACAGCAGATGTGCTTTTAAAAGGTTGACCTGCTTTTACCAACATTGCTTTATTATTATGTATGCTTCTTTGAAAGCAGATGCGTTTTTAAAATTCTATTAAACAACTATGACATCATAGCTATTATTTCATCTCTAAATCAATAGAGCTTCAAAACTCTTTTTACCGGCTAGAAAAATTAAAAATGCAAGTTAAAAAATTATCATATTATATATATTATAGAGGGATTGAGACCGATAGAGAAATCTCGTGATTGTTTCAAATCGGTTTAAATTGGTTAATGACTTAAATGAATTAAGATAAACAATGACTTAATTATTTTTTAAATTCTACTCTTCATTATTGTAACAGTCTCTAGTTTCATACAAACATAATATATATATTAAAAAGGGCCGCTAAAATTATATCAGATGTGGTATATATGTGGTTTTTCTAGACCATCTTGAAAAAACGAATAAAATTTAGAGAAAATTATGTATGGAAGTAATATCAGTACCACACATACACACAAACAAAAAACTACTTTTTCCAATCTTAAAATGGTGTGAAGAAGTCTTTGTATGGTAATACAATTCTTGTTGATTGAACATTAACATATTTTCTAGATACTATTTAATTAGAAATTTAATTAAAATTTTAAAAATCTTTCTCAGCGAGCATTTTTACTCACCCTACTAGCAGTAACTATGTTTTGTATTTCACAGTTCTATGACAACCTGATCTGTAGAGTATTTTGAAGGAGTTTTGTGTCAAGCAAGTGGTATTAGGAAATATGTAGGTATATCCAACCTATAAACATATTAAAATTTGATCTTGGATTTTTGAATTGTTTTTAGATATTAGTCCTGTCTGATTCTAAACTGTTTTTTGGAATTACATCTGCCAGTTTGATTCTGCACATGGAAATATGATTCAAAAGAGTTAGAAAATAAAACTGATACCTGGTTCATATATAGTAAATTGAAGATATCGGTATATATGTGGACCAAAAGGAAAATACCTTTTTATGAAGTTGCATAAAATTGTCTACATTTTCAAACCTTATTACTCATTTTAAATTATAATCCCACCCTTGAACTGAAGTTTTGCTTGGACTTTTTATCCAATGCCAAATTAATAACTTTAGAAAAATGGAGTTTTTTGAAATTTCTTAGCACAAATTTTAAGATGAATTAGAAAACATTTAGATTAGTATAAATTTCGATGTTATGCATGGTCGTTCTGAATCGGTGTAAAGTGCCCAAGTCGTACTTTTATTCTCTGAAGTTTAGTTTAGTGATATTAGCGTCCCGTTGTAAAGCAACATTAGAGCTATTTTGAGACGGACCCCATAATTTTGTACCGCTGTCAGATGATGAGGACGACACCTGAGTTAGCACTCCCTCTCCACTCCACTCCACATTACATTACATCAATCAAGCGGGAGGACGTTTAGCCATGATGGATTTAACGTGCAATAAATCCCCTTACAGGACCGTTCTTATGCGGAATCAGGTCTCGAACAGGAAACCCAACGGCTCACGAGCCGAGACCTTAAAACCCAGGCCCATTATGCTCTGAAATAACGAAATACAAGAATAGTAGAGAGAAAATGATAGAAAATAGATGATTTTCAATGACTTATTTAATGGCCCAAATTACAGGGGAAAAAAAGGCCACAATCAGCACTGACTTTACGCTGTAGAGTGTATTGACGAAAATTTCAGACATATCTCGTATGGTTTTTACATCTTACCTATTAATCATACTCATACTATCATAAACGCATTATGAATAGCAATTCAATTTAAAAAAGTGATAGGTATCCATAAGTTCCATAAACCTCAATAAATTACACAAGTGACGCACCTTGTTGCTTATCGAAAATCCTCGAATTATTGAAAGTAATTGTCAAGGAAGTACTGATAAAGCTAGAACAAAGCAACTGCAAAATGCATTTTGCTTTGGATATAGAAACATTCTTTCCTGATGGATGCACACAGATTATTGATTGCAATTGGTATTGGTATCATAATAAGCTTCTTCTATCCTCACAAAAAATGCTTTATGTTTCTTTACAAAGTCAAATTCATGAGAAGATTCAGTAAGTATTAAGAGACTAAGTTGCGAAGATTCTCATTCTTGTTGGAAAATCCCGCAATTCTTCTTCATTTATATACAATCTTCGAAAGCGTAAAATGAAGAGTTTCTCTTACTATCTATGTATACAACTCGAGCTATGTTTTTCTCAAAAAGAGAAAATCATTGAATCCAAAAGCGCCGAAAAGTTTTCATATTCTTTATTTACCTGGAAGTTTTTAAGAAGCTAAATTACTATAGGGCTACTGATGGCACGGTGGATAACTGTTTCTGTTAACAGCTTTTAACTAATGCCAATAAAATAAAAATTCATTATTATAAAATTTTCAACAAAATATTTTTTGTGATTCAGAATATTTAGGAAGAAAGTGAAAGAAAATTTATTGCTTAATTTGAATTTCTATTGTATACTAATAATTTATACCTATTATTTTTTATTTATGTCTATATGCTTAACATTTATAACAAACTTACAACACTTGAACTTTGTGAATATTATTTATAAGTTAAAATAATAATGCACTTCTTTCTTTTATTCCATCTTTGTATTCTTTAGAAACTAATAATTAATTTATGGGAAATTTCCCGGAAAAAAATTGGTGAGCGTTAACTAAAGCTAAAATAAAAGTTTCTTTTAATGCAAAAATGAAAATTGTTCGGAACACGCAATAATGAAATCAATTGTTTTAAGAATGATATAATGTGTGGGAAGTTCGATTCCCTTCATTGAAAAGCAAAGCCCATACAATGGCAGTACTTATTTTTGACGAAATAGGGTTTTAAAATTTCACATATGTAATCTTTTCATAAATCAAAAAAATTAAGATCATCAATGTCCCAGCTTTGCCGGAAAGAACAACTTAGACGTGATTTCTTTTGGGGGGGATTGAAAAACTGTCGCAAATCTGTTCTTAATTGAAAATGAAAGCTTTGAACAGCCGAAATGACAAATATATACTAGAATTGAAAACATTAGAAAAACACACATATAAAAAAATATTGAATTAAAAAAACATGTTTTAGAAGAATTCTGTTTCCTGATTTTTATGAAGTCTAGTGAATGCCAAATTATCAGCATAAAAAACGCCAGCATGGAGATATTTATTTTTTACCTTCCTCAAAACATCCCATTAATAAAACCAGTCATAAAATTAATTATTTAAATTGTTACAAAATCTTTTTAATATTTACGTGATATAGGTTTATGAAACTTTAACTATCATTGTTATGCAGGAAAAGTAACTAAGTCAAAAAAAAAATTAATTTATGATTTTTTGTCCTTTTAAAATGTTATCTTTATGAGAAACTCTGGTCATTTTATTAACATATATATGTACATATCAATACAATATATATCAACATATATAAGCAGCATGTATTGTATATTTACAACATATTGATATTCATAATACTCAGTGTTGCATAGACAACATTTTTAAATAGTAAAAATAATTCTACTTTATTTTTTTTTCAACTTAATATTTACGTTTATTTTTTAAATATTTTTTGGAACTCTTTTTCAATTCCTACCATTAGTTCACACTCTTCCTTTATATATTTTGTTCAAATTTTTGATTGTTAATAAAAATACTTTTTATTCACCCACTCAAGTTCAATTACATTTTTTTAAACTTGTAGTCGATGACATTTGTTGTTCATACAGTTTTTTCAAATATTTCATTAATCAAACCTTATTTTCAATGCTTTAAATTGAGTTTTAGCAGTTTATAATGAAATTTAAAATCAACTGATAGTAGTTCAATCTTTAAAATGCGAGGATTTCAGCACTATTCACGAAAATGGGAAGAATGCAAGCTTGATTCTTGCGAAAGTGAATCCTTTTTTTAATTAATTATAATTATTTAATAAAAAAATACTAAAATAAAATTTTTTTCTGTTGGCTTAATTAGACTTAAAAAACTTTTTTTTTTGTATTACTTGTTAAAATATTCTATTTCACCATAGCCTGCGATTGATTTAAATGATCCCGTTTTCTAGTCTATCGCTTAACCTAATTAAATTATCTCTGTGTTGATAAAACATATTATTAAGAGTACAGATTTCGAAAACTTACCTCTAGAAATGTAATGAACCAGCTTTGGGGTTTCTTTTTCTTTGCGAGTACAACTTTACCCCCGAATGGCAATCTCTCGTCGTAGTCCGATTTCGGAACATATCTCCGTCTGACCTGAGTCATGACTATCCCTGTGTTACTGTGGTAACTTTTGCGACGGTTTTTGCACGGTGTGGGGGCTTTCTGTTAATATTTGATGATTTGAGCGCACGCTACGCTGTTTGCACCTATCATTCTGATGCAATCCTTTATTTTATACGCTTGGTTGCTGACGAGAATAAAAATGGACACAAAAAAATTAATGATGAAAAGGATTTGTGTAAATTTGAAGGTTGTTTGATTTGTTTTCGTTTAGAATCATGGATTTTCAGTTAATTTAGTACTCTTTGGCCTAAAATTCAGTTTTTAAATTGCTAATTTGGCATCAAAACCAAACGTTGTAAAGTAGAGGATTTTTGAAAATAAAGAAATATTATCGTTACCAAATTTGTCTGTGTAACCTCCTAGTTTAAAGTGAAGTTTTCCGTCATTTGATGTACTCGAGAATTTTACTGTTATAAAATGCACTTAGCTAAAAAAAAGCAATTAAAAAATTTGTCTTTATTTCCAAATTTTATTACATAATTGTGATATACAAAGTTTTGAATACGGCATTTTAATTAAAACTACTTATTACACGAATTAATCATTACGACTGATTAGTAAAACTAATTAAATAAAACTTAATAAATTATCTATTCGTTCATTATCATGCAATTAATAAAAATAGCTACAATTATTAATTATAAATTAATAAATGAGTGAAATATTTGTATACTTTTTTTAAAGTTATTCTCTAGTATTGAACTTATTTTTAGATGCACTTTCTCTTAAATTTCATCATAAATCGATGTTTATTTGTAGTTTCAGCATTTCTAATTAGGCAAGTTTTACTACATAATACATATGATTCAAATATTTATTATCTTCATAACATATCGGCTTATTTTTAAGAATTATAAAACAAAAAAAAAGCCAGCTATAAGCGTGCTTTTATGCATACAATAAGTCAACCCTTTATTGGATTTGGTTCCTAATTCTATACGAATCTACATAAACATGTGTGTCAAATTTTATCTAGCATTTATGTTTCAGAATTACCGTCGTCTCTTATAATTGAATGGTCAGACTTCTATTTTAATTCGCATGAAATGAAAGAATTTTAATTCAGTTTATAGTTGAGCCTTAAATATTTTAAAAGTCTTTATAAAATAGCACATGAATTTAAATTTTAAAGATTAGTTCTGAAAAGCCTATGAATTACTAATCCAGTATTCCAGTGTAGCCTATTAATCCAATTTCAACTTTAACAAGGCCAATCAAATTTCTTTTAAAAACTATTTAGCAAAAAAAAATCGAATAAAAGAAAATTATACCAACATATTTTAAAATGAGTAGTTGATGTACAAATTTGAAGCAATTTAGTCACGAAACCATGAGGAAAAGTATACTTATTGGCTGAAAAACTTGCAACGTTCAGGTGAGTTAGTGGATATGTAATCAAGCATGCCACTTGGCTTTGAAACTTGGGGCATTTCAGTTACGGTTCGGTTTTGAAAAACTAATTTTTTAAAAGCAAGAATTATTTAAAAGGAATATTTAATAGAATTGTGTTTTAATTGTGTTTTATTCCATATATTTTAATTTTTTTTATATGGTTGTGGATAAATTTCTCATTTTATGCCAATATTTACTATCAATATTAATACCCTGTAAACTAATTTTATTTAACTTCTTTGACGGAAATATGTATAATGAAGCTTTGCTTAGTCATATTTGCCATTGGAGTTTTCGAGAGGCATTTCGTTCAATGAATAAAGTACATCGTTTAACCATACGATGGTAACAATAATTTCCCTGGCGTTTTATACAAAGAGTTACTGTTTTATGACAAGTAGTTAAAGTTGACTTCTTTTTCAATCATTTCTACAATCGCCGCGAATACTCTATTAGTTGAAATTTTAGGGCTCAAAATTCGGACTTGACCAGGCTGCCACATGACATGATTCGAGAATATTCATTTCATATTTTGGATACATATTCATTGGGTAAATAAATATTTAAGTTAACCGAGAAAAACTTTACTATTTTCTCAAGACTATCAAGGCGAACTTCGTTTTTACCTATGGAGTCAATGAAGTCCTTTTCTTTGAAGACTGCATATTGGGCCAATGAAGAGAATACATATAGCAAATAATTCGTAAATAAGAAATGAAGCATTGAGAAAACAGATTTCCTATAGAATCCCTATTCACGTCTTCAAAAGTAAAAATCGTCAAATATCAAGGTAAATAATTTTGAATTTTACTTCATGAATTAGATTTTAGGTTGTCTAGGCAGCCACAAACTGAAAAGCTTAATAGCGAGTGATATTTGGAAGAGGGAAACGGCAAATGCGACAATTAACTTCACTATGATTATTCAAACTTGTGTCATGCTGTTTTACTGTCAAATTTGCTCTCATTAATGTCAACTATATAACGGCAAGAAAATCGGAAAAATATACATTTTTTACATTAAATATTCTAAAGTGAAAATTTAAAGTATGGAAATAGTTTCAAAGTTGTTTAAAGAGCTTACATTTTTGTAGTCATATCTACAAAAATAAGCGAAATGAATGGTAACCAGGACAAAAATTTGAACTTGGACACAAATTTCAATAAAGAGCATGGTTTATTGACAACAGTACAAATATTTACAAGCTTTAAAATAACAAATAGTCAAATTAAATTATTAAAATGAACGCATAACAAGATGTGAAGTGAATTCATTCAGTACTCTTATAGCGATATGAATAGAATATAGGAAAACATTTGAATGACATCCAGAGAAAGATACACTTGAATACAACAAAGATACAATTGAATACAATTTTTTTACCATTGAATCGATAAATATAGATTAATAAATACAAAATGAAAGATCAGCTTTATTCATAATTATCTTTAAAATATGAATCTAACAGGAAATTGGATATTTGTGGCTAACGCTATTGCATATAATATTTAAAAAATTGCAAAGTACAAATCAAGTTTAACATTCATTGGCAATTAGTAGAGACTGATTTACATTAAATCAATGATTAAAATAAATTAGCACAAATCTAGTCTTAAATAAGTTACAAAATTTATATAGATATTAAAAGAAACAAAATTGTAAGGCTGGATTATGCGTCAAACCATGGAGATATTTCTATCTTTATATTTGTGGATCGATTTCTGTATCGCCCAGTTACAATGTTGTATTATCTGAACCAGGGATTTAGTGCACTCAGAATGGATAAATGGGCAAAAGTGAAAGGCTGAAAGAAAAATTAGAGTAACTCCAACGGTTTCATAATTCTGCCTCTTTCGGTGGTTTAAAGAACCCTGGTTATTTCTGATCAGAATTTAATCTTTAAAAATTCATACAATCACTTTTTGACACAGAATTGCAGTCAAACCCATATTGCACCAGTCCATGAGTAATAACAGATATACCCGAGGAATTAGGAAAAGGTGCTGGAGAACTAGAACTGATCTTCATAAGATTATCACTGCAACCGAAATTTCGATTACGGCTCTCTTGAAGTGTTCAGTATATTTGTAAAAAATCGAGACAAACGGAGAATGGAAAGTAGAATGTAGGGCTCTGGAATCAATATACCCTAAAAATTCATTCGAGATGCTTATGTTACTGATGATAAATGCTTACAGAGGTATCATTATCTTTCGATAAAAAGAATGAGCTAAGTTTCTCGAAAGACTTGAATACTTTGGATGTTAAAACTGAGATTTTTAAAGGCATCGAGTATATTACATGAATATAAACTTAATGTCAAACGATTCTCTAATGGAAAAACATGTGAATCTTTAAAAAGAGTTTTAAAGATCTTTAGTGCAAAACAGGCACGACTTCCAGAGATAAAGTAAAATTGGAGTAACAATAAAATTAGAGCAACTTCTTCAAAGCAATTTGCTGGATGCAATTTCATTCACTAATGAATTAAAACAATTCTTCTGACGCATGGCCATATAACAGTTTTAACCAATGTATCAGAAAGTCAGCTAAGAATTGGCATTACATTCGATTTTTTCTAATAAGGGGCCCAATTTAGCGAATTGTGCAAATAACCACTTAAAGTTGAAGGTTTAAAAGCTTTAAAAAAAGTCGAAGTTAATAAAGATACATTTATGGGAAATCAAAAACCCATCATCGAACTGCGTGGTATCGACAGAATTGACAATACCGACTGGCACCTTAATTACTATCTAAATGCTTCAGCAACCAATTGACTAATCTCGAACAGCCTCTTCGGAGGTCCGACCTCTCCCCTTCTACACTAGTGACAATGTCTAAATTGTGGCTTTAGCTATCACCCTCCCTAGCCACTTCTATTTCACGGAGGTATGTACAGAATCTGAAGCATTAAGCAATGCCTTATTTTTAAATCTGATCTTCCACTTGGTGTCCCAGTAATCCGAGACTCAGACTCCTTTATATCTGTGACACCCTTTCTAAACTTTTCCGATGCCACACACACCAAACTAATACTTTAAAGCAGATGTTATCCTTTTCATCCTCGCCAAACTTAATCTGTGTATCCACCAAACTGAATTAGTACAAGAAATTCCAAGTACGACTTAATCACAAAACTTTAATCTCCATTTTTCACCACCAACATACAAACACGGCATGATACTCAAAACTGCACACCAAAGCGATAATACTCAAGTCTGTAGTCCACGTATTTATAAAAGCTATTCCCATCCTTCACGTAGTCTGAAAGCCAATCCAGCCCGCTGCTTTAGCATTATCCATTCACATCCAATTGATCGGCAACAAATTCTTTCCTTTAAAATGTCAATTTTCCAGATGTTACAATCTGCTTCCTTTCCAAACAACTTGCCCCGAAATAACTGATGTGTCTTTCAGAATAGTACGTATCCAAATTCCCAATTTTGATATTCTATTCTAAATAAAGTCATCTGCATTTTGAATACCCAATAAAAAACTACAGGCATTAACCTATCAATCCATACCATCTAACAGACATTGCAAGTGCAACTTAAAAAGCCAACAATTCAATAAATGCAGATCAAAAACTGAATATGGTAGTTACCACCACCTCACTATCAACAACAAGGTGCTGAATCTCCATTTCAGGATTCGCAATTAAACAATTTTTCCACTGACGTGGACAAACCTTCCACAAACAGACATAATTAATCCTAATAAAAGACTTTTGCCCAAACACATGCAAAAGTATGTTACCATAATGGTCTCGGGATTGGGACACACATAAGGTACAAGAAGCAGTATAATGAAATGATTAGAAATTCGATTTCATAGTAAATACCCAAGAATTATTCAAATTCATTGAATATGCTACTGAAAATTAACTTGAATGTAGATGTAGAGGGTGCATGATGACAGTCCAACATGTTCAAATACAAATTATATTTTATTTCCCTATGAATACAAACTCGTAATTAACAAAGCAAAGTTGAAACGCAAGCAGTATCATTGCAGAATACACAGTAGCAAGCCGTAATAGACAATAGTAACAGAACAAAGCGATTTGAGACTCCAGGAGACTTAGGACTAGTCATGCCTGTAGAATATTGCTTCTACACTGTCTTCTTCACTAGAACTGAATTGGACTATCGGCTAGACACTGAACGCCATACTGATTGGATCATAAAATTAGGATGTAGTACATTTCCTTTAAATCTTATGTTTGAAATGCAATATTTGTGATCAATGTTATATAATCAAATTGCGCCACATTTTTTAACAACACAGAAAAAGGATGGATCAATTTCGTAAGTTGTTTTGAACCAATTCTTTTATTGAATAATTTTTATTCTTTTGGAACCAAGATATTCAAGAGAAACTTGCTTCTCTAGAAGTATTAGTAGCTGAAGTATTTAAACGATGACGGTGAATATTTTTAAAAAGCAGTTCAGAAATATCTAAAATCGCCAGAAGTCTTAAAGTTCAAATTCTATCCATAATTCTTGAATTGAAAACTTCAGAGCAAGCTGACGAACCTCTCCTGAACTAATGAAGTAAAGTAAATGTTGAAAATGAAGAGCGCAAAGATTTCAAGTCTCCTTTGAATGTAAAAGGGGTCAACTAAACTCCAATCAAGATTTTTTCTTTGTATACTTCAGATAAATTCTCATTTTTCTATCGATGAAGTTAGTTTCATTGTACACAAAAACTTAAAATGTGTAAAATAACATCGATAATCAAGGATGCAAAATGTAAAACTTTCCTGTGCCTGTCATCAATTCTACGACCAAAAGTTCTAAACAAAGTGTTTACTACTATTTCAAAATAATTTTACTTTAAAATGAATAAATGAATTTTAAATTTGGGCTTTTACATTCAACGGTTGCATTTCGATAAAATGAAATTAGCAGGCTAACTGTAGCTTTGAAAAGGATGAAGGAATAAAACTACGAAAAAAGACCATTACACAAGACTAGGGTCCTTTCTGAACAAGACAAACACAAAAAGTATTTCATTTAATTTGAAAGCAGTATCATCAGAAGTACTTGCCATTTCTGAATTGGCAATTCATATAAACAGTACCAATTAAAAAGAGGCAGGATTCCAAAATTTTCAAATATTTGCAGGTTTTTATTTCACATTTCTTTATAATTTGTTGGTTATAGATTTTGACACACTAACATTTTGATGGAAGACTTGAGGAATTAAAATTTAACGGTCGGCAATGAGATGTTGATCCTTAGAAGATAATGACGGCAGCGGGAGGACAGAAAATAATATTTTCATTTGATGGTTTTGAAAGAGCATCAGAAGGACATTTGATAAAAGGTTTATCATAACTAGAACTGTTATCGCGTCTCTTTTCTATTTCAAACTTCTATATACTTTAATAATACAAATTCGTTTACAACAAAATATCCGCTTTCTTTTACCATCCCTAACTTTTTAGAAGAACCTATATAGTCTTGAAAATAAGCAATGGAACCGTTTGAAAGACTGGTTTTGAATCGAGATTATTTTAAATATTTAAGTTTAGTACTCATTTATTCTCATTAGAGTTTGATATTTGATTAACGCAGTATTGAAAGAACGCATTTGCTTGAGTGCCAAATTTTTAAGCAATTAGTTGAATATTTAACAATATAATTATAATCTTGATGCAAATGTTATTGCCGGTACTTAAAGACCCACAAAGCAAAATATTAATCATTTCTTAGAACTGCTAATTTGGAAATTTAAACATTTTATTTCTGCTAGATGTTATTGGATCTTACAGGAGTTTCAGGTTAATAAAAGATGCGATTGCATAAAATTTCTTACTTTCTTCAATTCTAGAGTCCTTAACCGAGTATTTTTCCTGGTCGTATTGCATTCATTTTCCCCCCTATACAAGCAGAAAAATTTCCTTTCATTCCCCTAAATGAGGCGGAATTTGCTTTAACTCTGGGATCACGATAATAGATTCGTTTCAATTTCGCAAGTATGAATGCCTTTAAAAGTAGTCAAGAAATTTTCTACAGTAACTTGAACAGATTAAAGTTTACAAGGATTTAAAAGATTCTAAATTATTATAAGTGGAGGTGGAAACGATGATTTACATACTTCTCTATTGTTTATCTTCATTGATGTATTGTGCTTGTATTGCTAACAATCTTAACGAATTGAAATTTCAGCCACTAAAATTCATATTGAAATTCTAGGAAAATTGGATCTTATTAACAAAGTTTTCACAGTATTAAGAATTTTAAAAAGAATACGTTATCTTTAAATCTTGAAACATTTATTCTCCCGATGGATGTTAAAATAGTCTAAATTCATATGACAGAGCAATTATTAAGCACGCATAAAAGCGAAATACTTTAAATTTAAGAAAATATTGTGAGTTGCCGAAGTTTTTACATTCTATATTGCATACGTTTCTAAACTCGAGGGTTACGCTTTTAAAGAGATAATTCAAGGTGCAAAATGTTTCGCGGCTTTAGGGTCTTAAAAGACCGATGCATTAACGGAGTTTTGAGCTATACATAGTAGAAGCACGACTTTATATCTTCCATAGTTCTTATTAAACGGATGTTTATACGATTCAATCAAAAATGAATGATTCGAGGTTCAAAATTTTTAACCATTAATTTTATCGATACTTGATTCAGCTGAGAGGTTGAATCTTGCAAGATTGAATTCTACCTCATTTCCTATTTTGACGAGTTTGCATACATTGTAATTAGGAGCCGAAATCCATATTGCATTAACTTTTGAGCATATACTGCCAATCGTTTATGAGTTGTTGTATCCTTTACATCTCCTCAAAACGTGCAAGTGATCAGTAGAAAAGATGATGCCAAGAAAGCAAGTTCCTCCATGGTGCTTAGTACTGCTCTAGAATTCGAAAGATCATAACTTCTAGAGATAAGTCCTCGTCTAATTCGATTTCAGCATCCATGAGGCTTATTTCATTCTAAATAACGGCACTGAAGGAATTAAAAGTTACCAGCAAAGATAATTCAAATTTGATTTAAAAAAATTAAGCATACTGATGAACTCGCTAGCAAAGCTAATCCGTAGGCTTCAGGTGGAAAGTACTACATGCATAAAAACCAAGGGCAGGGACTCCACTCTCACACAAAGGGCAGGGACTCCACTCTC
>JAOUZG010001186.1:412988-443238 GCA_026289955.1 Argiope argentata
CAAAGGGCAGGGACTCCACTCTCACACAAAGGGCAGGGACTCCACTCGCAAATTTTTCAACCTAAATTTAAAATTCAACAGCACTTTACAAATATTTAAGATTTTAGAAACTAAAATTTATTGCAATTCAAGTCGACTCAAAGAAACGTTAGGGTTCTTACAAATTGAGAAGGAGGTCTAGCTATTACGGGGAAATTAAGAGCTCTCGTAGACACTAATTTGAATGTCTATAACCAGAAGATACAATTTTCAAATATTAGTGCAATATTAAGCACCATGAAGGAATCAAACTTGGCAAAACCTTTCCCTCTTATCACCGATGCACACCTTAACGCGGGATGTCGAGTTCTAACCAATCCATGGAGTGGTTAGTGGTGTACGTTCAGAAAGCAATGTAATCGGAATTTAACTTGTATTTTTTGCACAATGCATGCAGACATTGACAAAATAATGAACCAAAATTCAGTTTTGCAGATTCTTCCCAAAATGAATATAGCAACGATGAAAGAAATGGATAGAAATCTAACTCGAATTCATTTTAGAATGTAATCATTTAAACATCAGAAATGTAGATTAAATTTAACTAAGCTTATGATTGACTTTCGGATTATATCGTCAAATATTTATTTATATTTGTAGATTTAGATAATTCTTTGAAGTATGTCTTTTGCATAAAATTTGGTTCTTACTAGCAGAATTCATAATATCAACCGTTGTTTATGAACTTCTATAAACTCTTTTAGAAATCTTCACCTTTTCTAATGCTTAAATGACAGAAAGATTTCATAATAATCGTAATATACACCGAGATTAAGACGGAATTTTCATTCATTTGATGTTCCATACCCGATCTATAAAATCAGCTTAAGCCTTTAAGTTAATATCTACCCGAGATCTATTGAGGCTTACAGAATATGTGATAATTTAATTGCTTGTTTTGCAGTATCTAATTAGCTTGTAAACTTCCGACATTTAAATACTTTTTTAATTTAATATGAAGTACTGAAAAGCGTTATGTTTTCCCATTGATTAAAGCTTCGGAAAGAAAAATGCATGGCTAGCGAGCGGATTGATATTTTGATGCATAATCAAGAAGCTATTCTGCGCTAATCATGGAACTTCAGATTGTCCTGAAATTTAGGTTACTTGAGTTCGCTCTAAATTTTTCGAATACACACTAAAGTGTCAAACTTTTACATGTTCCAAGGTTGATCAGTAGTAAACGCTACGTAACCGTTGCGGATTATTGGAAAAGCAATAGGGGTTGATCTTTCAAGAAATTTGTCTACACCCTTCCTCACTAGTCTTCTCGCGAGACAAATGAAGGAATTCAATCCCCTCCCCCCAAAAAAATTATTAAACAAAGTTTTGCCTTAGATATTAATTGCTGGTGAAATAGAACCAAAGATTCTCCTTCAATTTCAAAATTTTATACGTAGTTTCTGAAAAATTTGTACTATTTTAAAGTCGGTTTGTTAATTTAGTGTTGCATTGAATTTTAACTAAAATTGCTACCATCCTGTATTATCTGTTCATGAGTTAAAATTTTCCCTTTAATGGTTTAGTTTAATGCTTATTTACACATATACAAATATTTCAATTAAGAATATTTTACCTAAACAAGTATCTGCAAGGCTGACGAGGAAATTCTATATTCTTATATAACCGCCTCAAATCCTATTCAAGCTTATCTTACGATTCAATAAATCCACTATTGTGAAACACAATCTACACTAAATCCTGCGTTTGCTGACAATAATTCTTTTATCCTGATTTTTTTTTTCATTTTTAAGCCATCACTTAGCTATATTAGGAAGAAAAATGTTAAACTAACATTTTTAGCGAATGTGGAAAGCAATTACTGGCTTTTCCTGAATTAATATACTATCTTAAGTATTAGAGGATTTCCAAATACAACTAAACGTATTACATTAACGTACCATTATCTTTACAATCAATTTCTACAAGTCGCTGTTTATTTCAGAAAAGTATTTAAACATAAAAGCCCTTTTCAATCTAAGCATAAAAAGCTACTCTCAATGCATAACATTTAGATTTGTCCATATTCAATTTAATGCCAATAAATTATTCAAAGAAACTTTCATAGAAGAAAAAAAAAGGTAAAGCGAAAGTTTATTAAACTTAGATTTAGCAGAGAACAAGGTACTGAAAGTTATATGCTGCTTGCAGAGATTCTTTCTTATTCTCAAATGATGCCTTTTAATTCAGTTCCATTAATAAATGAGTTGCTGAGTCTGCTCATTTCGTTTTACTATAGAGTGGAAAACTTAGCTTTTGATCATGAAGTCAGCTTACATTTGAATTTATCTCCGCTAGAGTGTACAACGTTCGTTTTTGATCTGAAGATTTTGAATTAAATGTGAAATACTTGAAATAAACCAAAGAGTTGAATCATTTAAAGATGAAAAAAAGAAATTTTAGATTACTAAAAGGAGAGTAACAGATCCTTAAGATCTTTTTATCAAAAGCATTCAGCAAATATACATGGCTTTGAATAAAAACCATTTAATAAGCAAAGAAATCCAAATGAAGTTATTAAAGATAGATTAAAAACATCTGAATGATAAATCATTTAAACTATTGTAGCTAAGATAATGATTTTATTGAATATACAAGAAATATAAACATAACCAGCTGTCTTATAATATGCACAATAACCAGTTGAATGCACATAAAAAATAAGTCTTGATGCTTCTTCTGAAGTCCGAATCGAACTTCGAATTTGGGCGCTACATCTGTCAAAGCAAGCGCCATCTGCTTTGCGCATTATATTATCATCGAATCATTCTTTGGATAGTCAAAAGGTTTGTATTGAAAGATTGATCAGGGAATCATCTATATAGGTAACTTATTTAATTAAGTATGTTATAAGCACAATGTTTTTTCAGGAAGGAACGAATCTATAAAAGATTTATGTAACATAAATAAGCTTGTATTGCCATACTTGGAATTCAGATAAAATAGATACTCCACATAGTATTTTAAACAACAAAGTTGTATGGAATTATGCCATACCTGCAATCAAATAAAAGCCAAATTTCACAAATTTGAGACTACGCTATAAATTTCACACCAACACTTTCCTATTACGAGGATACCCAATAAAGTACTGTGACGCTAGCCTTATAAGCCAGATAACATCTGCGATACCGAAGTCGACTTTTGGTGTAGTAGCTATATTACGCAGCTACCGGCCCTAGCGTCGCAGGTTCGTACCGCGACCTTCAATCACCGCATTGGTGACCTCGACAATCGTAACCTTCCTGATATGCCGTGGCGCCATCTACGGGCAAGCAAAGCCTTCCCTCACTGGACTCGGCAACCAAATCGTTCGTCTCTCGTCCGACTCACTAGTGGGGGAGTACTGTGGCGTTAGCCTTATAAGCCAGGCAACATCTACGATACTGAAGTCGACTTTTGGTGTAGTGGCTATGTCACTCTGCTACTGGCTCTAGCGTCGCAGGTTCGTACAGTGACCTATCCAAATCTTTTAAGCCATGCCAACTGATTATTTCTGGTGTATGACAAAACCTTAACTCGGTATCGCAAAGACCTTAAATTGGTTTCAGAAGCCATGAGAAGCTTCAAGATAACATTACTCAATGTATGACGCCAAGAATTAAAATGAGAAATCGTAATGCAAATGGCGGACTATTTTAGTAGCAGAATTAATGTTTGCAAGTCGTGTGACAATTCCCTTTCCAGCAATATAAGGATTAATTCCAACTTGCAAATCTTCCATTGAAAGAACTAACAAGTGAATTAAAATGGAATATTGTAAATGTAAATATTATATCAAATGTGAATGGCAGAAATTATAGCTTTTGAATAAGATTAATAAGCATAATGAAGTTAGCATTGAGACCCCATGAAAAGACTAGTTTCAAATTCCACCATAGTGTGCAAGACTAGTCTAATGGTGAAACTAGATGCTTCAGAACTATTCAAGGTCCAAAAGATGAGAAACGGATGAAACTGGATTGCCTTATTTTCCAGCAAGGGGTAGCATAAGAGAAGTTATAATTAACTTGCAATTAATACAAGTGGTATATAGCCAACAATCAAACATTTTACTTCATGTCTTGAAGACCGATGGCATTTAGTTACAGGAATCCTTTTGAATGCAGCCTTATTAGACATAACAATTGGCTCAATTTCTTATAATGGCCTGTTATATAATGGCCATTGCGAGTAAAAGAAAATGGAATGAAAGAATTAGAAATTTAGGCTGAATACAGAAATATTTCAGCTAAATCAAGAAACGCTACATATAAACCATAAACTTTTTAGAAGAATGAAACTTGAAACAAATTTATAAAATATCGAAACGCTTGTAAAGCAAACGCTTAAATTCCCCATTTCTAAAACTTGTTTGTATGAATATAAAATTTTCAACACCAGCCCATTTTCAAGTAAAACTTAAGTACGTATACAATCATCCAGCCTTATTATGCTCAATTTGAGCATTTCATTCAAACATATAAATATAGGTAAGCAATTCAGGCAGTTCATTTTTTTTCAAGCAGATTTCAGCAAATTTAAGCAACAATTTAACTTCCGAGTACAATCATTTAATGTTCTATTAAATACAACAAAATGCATATTACATATAACAAAACTTAAGACTTATATATAAGAACTTATGAACAGGAAAGCTGCTCAATAGAAAAATTTAATACCACAAATTAAAGTTCCATGAACCATAGCTAGATTAACAAAAAATATAGCTTATTTAATCTCACTTCATTGCATTACATACCTTGCTGGAGCAGTTCAACCCTATAGAATATTTTAAATTGAAATTTTAAAAAATATTTTTAATTGCATTTTCAGATAATCAAACTTTTTTTATGCTTTTAGACTGACGAATGTAGTTGAAATTTAATAGCGCCCATTTTTAAGGTGTTGATTCTTCATGATTGAAATTTTCTTCAAATAAACGAAAAGGAAAGTGAAAGAAATAATTTTATACAATAAGGTCATTAAACATAAAGGCTTCAAATAAATGCTCAAAATCACAGATTTCTGCCAATTTATTGAACTTCACTCACGTTTATAAATTCATAATCTTTAGAGCAAGCAACTTTAGATCTTTCAATGCACTTATCACTTCTCCAGACTGTACATTTTCAACCTAGCAAGCAAGATTAATGTTGAAACCCTAATTTCCTTGAAAATATGCTAATTTTAAATATTAGCTTTCAAAGTTGGTATGTAGTACCATTAGATGATATCCAGCAATCAAATCATTTTAAGTTACGATTTTGTATAGTAGTTGTAAATATTTTGAACGATTTGAAGTTACGTTTTGTACTTTTAGTACCTACTCAAGAATCGTAAAACTAGAATTGCTGTCAAGATGCAATTTAAAGGTGAAAAACTTAGTAACAATACCAAGTAGTTATTCTATTCTTGAATGAATCTTCAAAATGTACCGTTTAATACATCCACAAAATTCCCGAAATTTTTTTGAATGGCAGTATTTGATAATATTTTTTAATGTTTTATTTATATTTACTTGTTTAAACTAAAATTAACAATCCTTAAAAGGTTCCTAATTGTTAAAAGTAAGTGAATTGTGATATCAATAGTAGGAAACAAAAACCGATGCAACATTTTTAAGAATGTGAATTTAAGAATTGTGTTTTCAGAATTGAAAGTACAAGACAAGTCCTTTTATAAAACGAAGTGTAGAGGGGGAGTAATTAGATGATCCTACAGCTCTCCGATGCACACCCTTCCTCTTACCAGCCGGCTGGCATCTATCCCACCCTCCACTTTTCTCGAAGCACGGAAAGGTCTTCCAGACTATATCTCCTCCATTTCTCTGTACCATGCTATCTGCAGATTTAGAAACAAGGTCCCCAAACAGAAAAAATTCCCAGTGAATCCATGTAAGAGTAGAAATTTGGCAACCCGATTTTTTTTAATGCAAGATAAGAAAATGAGATACGTGGAGATTTAATTGGTTAAATGTTAGTTGGGTAAGATATTAATTGCATTAATCAAAAATAAAACTATTTTACAAGGCAGTTTCTGAATTTCCGCGATTCGCGGTAATGTTCCCTCAACTCCCTAAGCTATCCCACTTTGTGTCAAGACCGCTTGTTTAAAAAATCTCATCCCGTATTCCTACAACACCCTCTACTTTCACTTTATAAAGAAGCTCGACCTCATACTTTCAAAACTGAAAAATCCGAATTGAATTTGCAATTACAGTTATTCAAAACGATTCGAACTTGGCTTATGCTAACACGGAAGCACTTAATTTACATTCACAAAAAGTTTAATTTCACGCTCGTTAGAAAAGATGCCTATATAAAGTTTTGCATACTTTGCGTCGGTGTGTACTCCGTCTATCAACGCGCTTCATGATTGGAGTTAATACCTAAAAATAAATTTTACTATACACGAATTCATTTCTAGAGAAATGCTTATCAAATATTCATGCTTGATATAGAATAACTAGTCAGTACTGCTTGACCAATAACTAACTTTAATCAACTCCTTGTTATTATAGCTTTCATGAATTAATATTGCCAATAGATAATTTTTATTTTGTTTAAATAGAATAAACAATACGATTTCGCATCCATTTTAATATATTGCTTATGTAGATGTTTATTTGTAATAGATTATGTTTACATTTGTAATAGATGTTTATTTCTATGCAATATGAATTTCCATTCCAACAGAAGGTCTTGTTCCTTGATAGATAAGATATCTATGTACTTGCTTAATGCATAAAGGTTCTTCACTAATGCACAAGCGGGATTAAGTTTATCTGTATGGTAGAGAAGCTTTCGCTTGTAAATTTTAAATTTGTGATCAAAGTATTTGCGGGATTTTCACGATTGTGCAATGCCTGAAGTTTTATACAGTTGCTGATTACACAATTCAAAATTAACAATTAGAATTTCCGATATGTAATTCAAAAAGTCACAAAAATTTGTATTTCCATTCGGGCGTACATTCGGTTTCAGCTTTTGATTTGTAAGCATGGGGTTTTGCTTCAATTTTGTAACTTGAATAATCAATTATGTAGAAACTTTAGTCGACAATCAATTTGTGCTCATTAGATTCTGGATCGGTTCACGACTATGCATTTGTGCCTGAATTATTGGAAAACAGCTGTACGGTCCTTAATATTTTTAGAAACCAATATAAAGGGTTGTGAACATGCTCCAAAAATAAGCCAAACACTTTTCAATCTTAATACAACTAGTTTAAATGAAAAATATATCACCCATTACAAGCAAAGATTTTACTTGGAATCTCCAGAATCTTTTCCATCAGGCAAAGATTTACAAAGTATTGATGCTCCATGTTTTACGATATAGAAAGATACTTGCGAATTCCAGACTTGAATACATTTTAAAGATTCTTGAATTCAATAAAATATTATAGATGAGAATGCTGATTCTATCTTGTGCTGAATGATCTAGATATCCGTATTCACCGCGTGTGGCACTCCTTGTTCGTTGTAGCCTGAAAACAGAATTTCATACATTAAGTATTATAGAAATATTCCAGATCCAAAGATTTAAAACTACTGAAACATGATACTATATACAACATCACAATATATTGAACTGATAATTGGATGTTAAATCCCGAAATAACTTCCAGATTGTTGTATCAATTTTAAGTAGATTATATAGCCTTTAAGTTTTAGTACAGCGTATTAATATTGATCAAGGATATCTTTACTTTTATTGTACCATTGTGCATCTGAAGTTAGTATTCTATATACAAAGGAATAAAGAAATATGGATACTTGCCACAAGAGTATATTACAAGCATCACAGCTTAGGAATAAAAACCTCGTTTAAAAGCAGAGTAATGCTTGCTCAAAAAATTCGAAATTAGATTGTTTTAAAAGTACAATTTTAGACCCAAGAATTTAGAATTTCAAGCATAAGTTGCAACTTGATACATATAACCGTAATTGCTGGGCAGTTAATAAGCAGTCATTAATGATGCTTGAAAAAATGCCTGATTAAATGCAAAGTAGACATTCAGAAATCAAGTTTGTTTATCGATTAAAAAATTCAAGACTAGTCTGTTTAAGTTCTGAAGGACAGCTAACTCGAAGCTTTACGAATGTAAAATGCTTCGGAATAGAGCATTTGAAATTAGAATGGATTTTGCATCCGTATAAAACATTCATTTGTAATAATGCAAATCCAGAATTAAATATATCCATTTTTCATAGATTTGTGATTTTAAAGCTGAATTTGTGTATAGTTTTATTGATTTAAATTTTCTTTAATTATGTAGTTAAAAATGTATGAAAGTTAATTTAAGGTAAGTAATTTTAAAATCCTACCCATTTTTATTCCAGCTGTGCCTCCAAGATTTACTTTTCCTACGATACTTTGATTTTTAAGAAGTTAATCCTTTTGAACTTTCATGTGCTTTCTAATCTTTTTTAAATGTTATTAATGAACACATCTGATTTTTTTATATGTTAGGCGGAACTAAAACCATGTTATGTTATTAAGATTGGAATTAAATAGATAATTTTTAAAAAATAACCATAACGGAAATTGATTATAAAATACTTACATCCATAGTAGAACGGAATCTTGCCGAGTTCCTTTGGCAAATAGGCAAAGTTGAGAGAAGGCTAACGCTGATCTTCAGATACTTGGGCAAGCATCGTTCAGTGCAACAAGAATAGTTGATAAACTTTTGGACGTTGACCTGTAAAGACAAGGAAAATTTTTAGTGAAATGAGATTTCATTTTAAAGATTTAAAGAAGCAAACTGCATTGCTATAACTTTCTTAAAACAGCTTTCAAGTACAATATTGCAAAGCTAGTTAAACTCTATTCGAAATAGAAAACCTCTTTACAACATGGTTCAAATATATGGAATGAATTGTGCGAGTTGCATATAATAAAGGGATTAATTCTGCGATTGATTTGTTGTTACTTGAAAGAAAGACCATGATCAGAAATTAATTGGATGTTTCACACTTTGATTCGAATTTTTTTTAAAATTTCATTTCTTAGCAATGCCGTTGAGATCTTTTCATTAAGCGATTCAAGATTGATAACGAGATCTGCTGATAAAATTGATTGTCGTTTAAAGTAAATAAAACTGGTAATTTTCAGTTAAACAATTAGAATTTTTAACATCTCTAGAAATAAAGGTGCATGGCGAATTTCGAAAAAAGAAATTCAGGGAAAAAACTTAGATGACGATTTTGAGGTTTATCAAAAATGAATGAATGCTTTATAACTGCAGCAAAAAACTGCGCTCGATTGGGTGTTCAATTAAGAAATTTAGAGGCATCTCAAATCTCAGAAGGAACTTTTCCCAAATTCTTAAGCCATGTTATGAAATTCAAGCACAATACTTCTCAACACACATTTCCTAGTAAAGCCTTAGAATTTGAAATCGCCCAATTTTAAGCACGTGAATTTTTGAAAGTAAAAATATAATTGACTACCGACATTCCTAATGATAAATGAAGCCTTGAAAAATGCTCATTTCAAATAAATCAATAGCAGGAAAGATTAACGAAACGAAGTTTGAAGAATCCAAAATAGATGAACCAAATGTGTAATATCACCTGGAATGGATTCTGATTCAGGCAACGACGGCAATTGAAAAAATTTATAATTTAAAAAATATATAGGAGATTGAGTTTTGTTGGCACAGAAACCATCTTTGTCACTAGAAGCGTACAAGATAATATCTTTGACGGATACTTGGAATTGCAATTAATGAAAATCTTAGAAGGAAGCAGAATTGAGAACTTGGGAGGTTTTTGCTATTTAAAGAAATATATCTGAATCTAAAAGCAAGTGATGTAAAGGCTATATAAGCCAGAACTTATGCTTAAAAAGCAATAAAAGCCAAGATTTATTCATAAAAGCAGTAACAGAAGCCAAGATGATTCTGAATGATGTTCAATGAACGGGATTATCTTTCTGAAAGAAGTTGATATTTAGTGATGGGAAAGAATAATTAAGTCATACTTTTCGTGAAGATCCAAGAAAATATTTCTCGCAATTACAGAAATATGCCTACAAATTTTTATAATGTTATTCTTTTTTTAATACTAATCATTTGTTTTGCGCGAAACTGCACAGGATTCTGAAATCAACGTACTATCTTAAAACTTATTTACATCGCAGGTCATAAGCATTTTAAAAAATGGTATTTTAGTGCCCATTTCTTATTTAGGTTAATTTAATCTGTATGAATCTTTAGTATCTTTAATTGAATATTTCAATAACTGTTTATAAATCTCATTAAATTATTTCACAAACTTTTAAAATTATAAGTCGATACCAATGGATAATTATTTTCAACTCAATATTTACAATTTACCTATACTTAGTTATCATTTGAGTGCTATATTTCCACAACATGTGGAAAATTAGAGTTTATAAAAGTTTAGGAATTAAAAGAATGTTTTAAATCTGGCTATAGAAACCACTTTAGATAAGAAAATCACGTCAAATATCTAACTTTTAAGCTGCAGTAAAATTTTTCAATAGAAATCGACTCAAGGCTTTAAATAAAAACTGACCTTTAACTATCACACATGAAGCTAACCCTAATATATATTTCGTAGACGAGAAAACTAAGACCTGTTTTTCCTTCTTAGCACCAGGTTTCCTTTTTAAGTAAAATTTACTCAATCCTCTAATTAAATATTTTGAATTACAAATAAGGACTAATATCAAAAGCCTAACGATTTATAAACTGAAATCATACAGTTTAAACCAAACAAAATTATAATTCAAGAAATACTGTGAATTTTGGAACTTAATTTGATACATAAAAAAGTGCATATTGGTTTGGATTATTGAAAAATTGATTTTGTAACGAAAAAATACCGAGAGGCCAATTAACTAAGTAAATCAGTTTTCCGATAAAATTATTTCACCCCCTTAGCGCCAAGTCTTTGTTCCCATTTAGCTCCTAAAAACCAGCTGCTGATTTCAAAGTAATGCTGAGAAACTATTTCCAATATGACAAATATTATGGCTATATTAAGATGACAAACATTAAAAATAAGTACTTCATCGTGAGCCATCTTCAAGAGTTTATTTCCATATGCCATGCATCAATTTTAAATTGAAATACAATCATAAACAGGCAAAACTGCTAAAAAATTTCGACTCCAAGATATTCTGGATAATTAAATATAAAGTTTCTCAGGATCTTAAATTTTGGATCATTCTGTCAAAAAAAAAAGCACAGTAATTTACCAAGTCGACTAAAAGAATTTTTAAATTTCTAAGTTATTTGATATACTTTTGTACATCAAATAAAACAATTACATTAGTGTTAATTTTGAAAGCAATTCTAGAGCTTTGATGGAATGTTATTTTTTTTCAACTTCCAGTCAAATGGTTAGGAGATCACATTTGGCACTCCCCCTCCAAATTTCGCTCCTTACTAATAGGGAAACTCGTGGTAAACGTTAGATTTGACACATAGTCAGGTGCACATATACTACGATATTTGACATACGTCATATGAACGTAAACAACGAATCTTTAGAGGAATCCAAATTGAGCCCAAGACTAAGGTCCGAGATTTTAACATTAGGTTACTGCAGGGCAGCATTAAATTAGATTATCCAGAAAATATTTAAAGGTTTCCCTAGATCATGGGGCTCTTAAGTAATTGTTCCACTTGGTATATTTAATAATCTAACCTTGTGCACGTGCTAAGAAAGTCATCCAATCAGGATGTCATTCATAGTTCTAGAGGAATCTACACATTTTAGCTATTAATCACTGTACAAGCATTTATGACTTTTTTTCATCTCTTGCATATTTTCAAAGCCTCACATTTAGAATTTTCATGTACTAGTTTGTAATAGGATTTTCTACTTTCTAGAAATTCAAGTGCTTTGTAGAAAAACTAAATTCGAATATCTAGTATATCAAGAAAAAATAGAATGAAGATTACGAAATATTTTGCTTAGTAAGTATAAAAGGAAAGAAACATTTAAATATCAAAAATTCAAACAGTAAAAATTATTCAACTATCCAATATGAAAAAATGAAAAAAAATTACCATGTTCAGATGTAGGCAACGATTACTGAAGTGGCAATTGAAATTAGGGGAATTTTTCCTAGACTTGCTGTAGAAACATTTGATTGCCTTATCTAATGATATAAAACATTTGACAAAAGCATTCCATTCATTAAGAATCGTTTCATTTGATAATCAGGCATCATAATTTTATGCAGCTTTGAATCTCACAGATCAAATATATCCCCACTAAAGAGAAATCAAACGGACGCAAGTTCAAGGATCTTCATTTTATAGCAGATGATGATGTGTAATTCTACGCATTTCCTTCTTTCCTAATTTCTTCCGAACGGCACTTTTTAATGAACCAGATGAGAACTTTTGAAACTACGGATTCGAACCCTAAGTGAGATTCCTTACAACATTTTGGAATCATGGAAGGATCTTAGTTTTTTACCTTCAATTAAAATTTTAAACATTAAATAGTTAATTTCTTTTTTTGGTTCATAATTAATTACTGTTGGATTGGTAATAGAATTTAAAATTGAAAGAAATCGAAGGCTTATTTCTAAAATAAACCTAAAGCTGAAGATCACCCTTAAATGTAGGCCTAGGGAATGTTAAATCCTTCTTATTGGATGAATTTTCTCTTGGTGTTTTCACGTGGAAATTTGGAGATCAGGCCCAAAAAATACAAGATCCATCTCATGACAATATTGATTTGGTTTCAAAGGAGCCATTAATATAATATGAATTAAGTCCACGCTTTTTGTTTATGCTTAACTATTTATGAATGTATTTGAAAATTGTAATTTTTTTTATAGTTGAACGATTTGACGTGCCTCTGAACAGTGTACTTTTTTCTAGTACCTCTTTCGGATTTGCTTGAATAATAAATTACGTAAAAGTAATCTAATTTGGCTCCTGATCCTGATATTTTAAATTACCCTGTACATTTTATCTAATTTCTAAGATTAGAATCCTGTTTCGAAACTACTTGGGGACTGATGACACACTATTGGCCCAATAAGAATGGATTAAACTAATAAAGGGCACCAGAACACGTATGGAGGTTGCTTCACAGTGACTAATTTGAAAATTTTAAACCGTTTTTGATAATGGAACCCTTAAACGTGCCGTTGAACTGTGCACTTTTTTCTAATACTTCTTTTGAATTTACTTAATTAATAAATTACTTAAAATATCAGGACAAACACAGGAACGATTGATTTACAGCGACTGATATGAAATGGGGATGAATTAAGAACCCATTATTACAAGGTCTTGAAGTGAAGACTTTATCATCCTGCCATCGTGATATCTTAATGGTTGTGCTAGGACGAATGAAGATGAAAATTTTGCCACCACTTCGAGCTGCTGTTGAAACTATTCAGTAAAATAATAGATATTCTCCAGCACCAAAAAGGTCGACAAGGCAAAACAATGTTTCTTTGTTTTTGATGTAGAAATTATCAGTTGGAATCTGAACAGGGGCGTCGTTTCCTTGGTGAATTAACATTACTCACATATCATTGTTTATACCTTTGATATCCGAGTATTTACCCACACTTTTCGGCAAGGTATGTATTACTCGATATTCTCTTTCGCAACTACCGATAATTACTTTCCCATGATAGGAAGTCTGCAGTATTTCAGAGGAAATTTGATGCATTATCAATCATAGAAAAGTTTTAAAAAAAAACTCCAGAAAGTAATCGAATCGAAGCAGTTAGAGCATCATGTGTTCTTTAAAGGAAAAACAATACGAAAATACTAAAATGGTCCCCCGCAAGAATCTCAAACAGGAAGTCCTGAGCCCTTATTCTCTCTAATGCAAATTTCTCCCACATGAATTCTGTACTTTTTGTGGACTCATGAAATATTGCTTGGATAACATCACAAACTGTGTAAGGAATTTAAAACTAGAGTGGAATTGGTTCAAATATCAGTGAAAAGATTTCTAATAAGCCATTCTTCGACTCTTGTCATGGTAAGAAAAATACCTAAACAGCAGCAGATAGTATTTTTGATTTTTGTTAAATAAGTTATCTGAAATGTCTTCTGTCTCGTTATTCGTTTACTATCAAAAGGGTGACCTCTTAAGTTTTTGTAATATTTTGTCAAATTAAAAATATTAAAATATAAAATATTTAATTTTTTGGTGGTATTATATATGTGAGTATGAAACAAAGAATTAGTTATATCCTCCACTTAGGGTCACCTTACAAATGTTTAATGCTCAGAGAAAAGCTCATTAAATATATATTCAGTTGGTTATTTTATAAATTCCTTTAAAATCGGTCTACAGTTTTCAGTTTTCTAATATTAAAATTGCTCGACAATGGTGTTTTTGTTATCTGTTTCTTTACTTTGCTTATTCAAGATGAAATGTGTTATCGAATTATTAGTAATTAATTAGCATATTCATTGTACATACTCAAATTCTAATTCTCATGGAATAATTTTGTAAATGAAATTCATTGTATATTAATTCAAATTATTGAGGTATAATTGAAAAAATACGCAACATTTTCTTTCTTTTTTATTCGTATACATTAACCGTTTTAAAAATAATTTTGTTCTTATGCTTATGTTTGCAATAAATCAAAAAGAAAATTTAGAATGTTTAAAATTCATTGATAAGATACTTTAATTAAAAAGGATGCTAATGGAAAATTTTTGTTATAGATTTAGCTTATTGCAATCATTTTTACAAAAAGTTGGGCTTAACCAGGGGGAATGCTTAATTCCGAATTTTTTTTATGTGTACTTAGACAGTAAAGCACTTCCTTTTCGTTGCTCCTTTTAACTGAGTCTCTTATTTCATTAAGAAGGATACGAAAGAAATAGTAAACTATTCAAAGTCAAGACTAAACCAGCAAGAATGAGTGATCCCCCAACTTTTAAGTAAAGTGAATAATGCGGCATGCTTATAGTAGTGTTTGTAAATAGTATACAACAATAACAAAGCTCCTAGTTTTATATTTTTAAATAAATTAACCAGCTGCAAAACTCAAAATTTGACATTTAAAAAAAATGTAGTAAGCATTTGAAAAGAATCTGCCTCTCGAGCAATTTTAGTAAAATCTCCTTTTGTGCAGATAAGGGGTTTAGCACAAAGAATCATAAACTTATAAGTAATATACAACTGATATCAGTTATATATCAGTACGCAACCATAAAAAATATACGGTTCTTTTACGAATTTCCCAGTTTCTACATTTTCATTACAAATATGAGTAGTTTTGTACCGAGTGAAGGTCACGATACGAACCTGCGACGCTAGGGCCAGTAGCCGAGTAACATGACCATAATACAAAAGTTGACTTCGATTTCGTAGATGTTATCTGGCTTACAAAGCTAGCTCCACATTTAGTGTGGAATCTTCTTTCCCAGTTGAAGCTTGGATTATAATTCTGGAAGTCGAAGCAGTCTTATTGCCATAATTACTTCGCAGCCGAGATAACATATCTACTTATGACTTCTTCAAATTTAGCTCTTTTCCCCTTTCTTTTTTCCCTATTTTCTTTTTTGAACCCTGATGGTTATTTCCTTGACACGGGGATGATTAGACATTCAAAATTTAGTGTTTTATAGACTGAATAATCAAAATATTACATGGAATTTAACCTAATAAGTGTAATGACAGTAAATCCATCTTTTGTTGCATACTTGCACTAGACTGCAATATGTACCAATAACTTCCTTTATTTTCCCAGCCTCGTCTATTGTTTCGCTTAAATTAATTCCTCTGTTCTTATACTCCAGCTATTATTGTGCAGATTATAATTTTAGTTCTCGATCATGTTGGACTTCAATCGAACCCTGACTTTACAATAGTGGGATTCCAATGTGTAGCACCCATGACATGGTCGGCCCTGTTCAAACGTCAAATATTTTGATGCAATGAAACTCATATCAATAACTTTTGAGTAGTATGATCAAGACATCTTTAATATAAAATTCAAATCCCTTTTTCAAATAATGAAAGATACTAATAACAAACCGCTCTTTCCGTGGAGATATTAACGAAAATCCATTGGATGTATTATTCAGTGTTTGCAAGTTTTTGCAAACAAGTGCCACCTATCGTTTGCTATCAAGCTTTCAAGTGCTTTGACTTTCACTGTAACCATCTGGCATTCACAATATCCATTTGTTGCTCTGCATTGTGTATAATCAAGTTTCGGTTCGGAAAATAAACTCTGTGGTACACTTGTCATCATCATTTATTCTGGCGTTTGAGCACATTATCAAGAATTTATAATAATAATTAAAGAAAACATTTAAAAGAATTTCAATCCTGAAAAATTGTAGCTATTAATTAAAAAAAATGGAAGAGAGAAACGCGGATTTGTTGGTGACACCGGCGCCAAAGAAAAATTGCAAATTTAAACGAGAGTACCCTTTCCCGATCGTAACAAGTGAATGTAAAGAAAATGAAGCTGATCCCAACTGGAAAATAGCAGAAGGGTATTTAGAAGATGATTGCGTACTAGTTCATGACGAGGAAAGCATGAAGAGGTTGTATTGTATGGTACAGTATCTTACTTTTTTTCCCTATAATTTCCGTAGGTTTTTTTTTTATTTAGTACTTTTAATCATTTTGTCTGACTCTCTAAGTTTTTTCTGTAAGAATGAGATAATACTGTGTGTGACTCAGTAATATCTACCGACATATAACAGTAAAGTTTTCTGTTTTTTTTTTCTTTTGTTGCTTTGAATTTCTTATAAACTATTATAAATCAATGCGAAATCATGTGATTCTAACATAAATTGATCACTTAAAAAGTAGTTTCTTTTCATTTACTGCAATTATTAATTTTTTAGATTTTTCTTAAAATTAGAACATTGTTCATGAAACTTTCATTGCCGATTTTGAATAACGACGCATTCAGGATGCTCATCGCAATTTTGAAAGTGCAGTACACTCCCAAAACTGACAGTATAGCAAAAAAAGCTGAAGTTCTATGAACACTTTTCTTTGTCCACTAATACTAGAAGACAAAATTTTTTATACCAAAACTCACTGTTATAATGCATATTTTCTTGCCTCTTGTTGAGCACCAAGTCCTTCATTTATCTTAATTCATGTAGAATGTGGCTTGGTGAATCATAGAAACAATTGCATAATGTGTGTTGAGTTAAAATAGAAAGCTCTCTACTGGTAGTTATATATATACTGCACTGTAAGAATTAATTTGAGAAAAAAAACTTGCAAATACAAACTGTTCATATTTTATCATGAATTCTTTAGAATTCATTGTAATATTCCTGAAAGGAAAATTAAGCTGACCCCAAGAATTATTTACAAATATTATTTGTACCGTGCAATTATAATTGGGAACAGTGGTAAAAAATTGATCTCTGATAAATCAATTAATCAAATTAATCACTGACAAAACATTGAACGTATGGAATGTTGCTTTTTTTTTCTTTTGCAACTTGTAGTTTGTTCGTGACATGTTAGAGGATCATAGGAGACACCTGCTTCCAATGCCTCACTTTCTTTAAGTACAATAAAAAAATTAGACTGGATAGTATGGAAGCTAGGTAGTTGCGAATGGGATGCTCAGCAATGGACTGCAGTGCGCAATTCATCTTTTCTCCCCATTTTTTTAAAAAAAACTATAGAGGATTTTCTCCAAGTTTGAATCAACCATAAATATTGAGATTTTCAAAATATTTGACATTTGAATACTTTTCACAAAAATGTTCTAAATGTATCCATGACTAGAAAAAGGGTTTGGAATGGTTTAAGAAGCACTTAAAAACAAATCTGTTGATAATTTCAGATATTTTTACAACTTTTGTTTTATTGTATCGAGCTTTTGTGAAAAACATTCTTGTAAAATCTAAAGATGGTATAGAATTTTTGCAGATATTTAAATATTGGATTGAGAGATACAGTAAAAAATTTCTGTATACGAAAAGTAAAATTCATTGCTCAAATTTTATTAATCCAAGTTTATAATAACAATGCAACTCTAATGCTTTAATTTTCAGTCTTTTCTTTTGCATTAGAACATTTATATGTTATATTTGTTACTAAATAAAATCTCTGGTTTTGGAAACATGATGCTAATTAAAAAAGATTATTAAGAAAAGAAAGAAAATGAATCTGTTTTTCTCTTTAAAAAATGCTACCACATTAAGATGTTTATTCTTTACAGATATTCTTTTTTTCAGGAAATTATTTTACTAAGAAATATTTTTGTATACATATGGAGATACTTTTTTTGAAGCAATATTGTTTGATTACTTTGTTTTTTTTCACAGGGCTTTTATGGAAAAGGGACATTATCAAAAAATGCTCCTAGAATTTGCTCACAGAAGACCACTGAATCTGAAAAACAAATGTAAGTTATGTATTGAATTTATAGAATTTCTGATATTTTAAACTTTTAAAGATATAAGGCTGTACTTAAAGAAATAATAAATTTAAAACTGATATTATCTTAATAATAATTTTTAATAACGTTTTTAAATGCTACTTTATATTTTAATTGTTGGCTGAAGATTTCTTTTAATCAGAATGATTCGATATTTTCCAATTTGATGTTAAAAATACCAATGATATTTGTATATTTTCATAATGATTACTATTTATAACCTTCTCTTTTGATTAACTATTTATTAGTTCATCGGTATCTTCTTAAATTAAATATTTTATAACATTTATGTCATTTTATAATTTATGTATTTTTTATGTTATATTACATAAGTCTTATATAGCATTTATGTAATTTTATAATTTGCATTTTATCAGATGCACACTATTATATATATATATATATATATATATATATCCTAGTAGATGAGATAGCAATGTTTTTTAAAATCTTTTTCATCTAAAGAAAATTAAAAGAGTAACTTTCTTTTCTTTGAATAATTATTAAAATTATAATGTTGTAAATAAATTGGAAGAAAGTCTTGTGTTCAGACATGAAGTAAAAAATGAGTTCTACTTTAATGGATTCTTTCACACCATCCGGGATACTACGGACAATGTTAGATCAGTAAAATAGTAGAGTTGCAACTACTCAGTAGATAAACAAACAAGCAAACAAAAAAGGCAAAATGTTATTTATGAAATCAGCAATACATTTGCCAGAAAAACTACCTTATATTTTTATTTGAGCTGGCATATTGGTACCTAAATCAAAGGACATATTAAAGTAGATTTCAAACAAAGTGAAACTGCTGTAATTAAAAATCATAAATGAACCTGTATCAGAATAAAATTATTATGTATATAAATATATAAGCAACAAATAGATGATTGTTTCATTTTAAACAACTTGTCCTATTGCAATCAATAATACATGGTTTTTGAAATTGGTTTTTTTAAAGAATTTTTTTTATTAATTTGTGTAATCTTATAAGATGTGAACAAAAGTTTTATGTAAACAAATAAAACAGTTTCCTAAAAATAAATAAATAAATAAAATAATTGGATACTTTTAAAGTGATTGAAACTTTTATTTTAGGCCAAGATGTGCAACAACAAGTAGTTCAGCGGAAGATATAATAGATGTTGTTGACAGTGATGATGAAGATTCAAAATTAAATGACTTAAAAACAAATGATGAAGATGAAATTTTAATCTGTGATGATTCATCTAATAATGATGATTGTAAAAGAGCAAAGCATTCAAAACAATATGAACCAGAAGCAAAAGAAAGTTTACAACTGACTTTTCAGGAGGTAAGTTTTTACTTTTTCTTTCTTTTTTCTTTTACTAAGTTCTTAATTACTATTTAAACCATGTTTTACATTCCTAAATAATTCTTATTAAGTTTTTGTTTTAATTTCTTTTCAAAATGTATTAAAATAACAATTTGATATTATACTCTTTTTTTCATTAATTATTAATTGCTTTTTCATATATTTTGCTGTATCTTTTGCTTTTTAAAAGCAACATCAGATTGAGCTTTAAAAACTGATATATTTTAAAGATTTTCAAGATGTATTTTGAATATCTTATTTAATTCACATTTTAAAATTCCTACAATCTTTACTTTTTTGTACGGTTAGAAAAATGTGCTGTTTTAAATAAATTGGATAACTTAGCCTAGTGAGAAAGGTGGTTAATGACCTTTTATGGAAAGCATATGTGAAAATTTCAGGGAAACCATTCCCACTGTTTATATGTTTAATCAAAATATTAATCTTATTAAAAGAATTTTTGCACATTTTATTAAAATATAATTTTATGGCTTATATGTTAAATTATCTTTTTGTAGGCATATTACTTGTCATATGCTTTAGGCTGCTTGATTGTCAAGGATAAAGACAAGGTAAATAGTGCATGATACCTTCTTTGATGAAATTAATGTTCTATTTGATTAAAATGCCTTCTTTTATTAAATTTGTTTAAAATTAGTCTTGAAAAGAAATTTGTGACTTCAATTTATTGTGTTTTACTTGGTACACAAAATTTTACTAATATCTAAACAGGTTAGACATTTTTATGTATTCTATTTCATTAATTTTAAATGTATTTTGAAAGTGAGAATGGTGTATTTAATTTTTCAGTCTAACTGTTTGAAATGAATTGTATGAAGTTTAAAATTTTATCAACATTATAAATACATATTAATTTTTAGTTTTGCTTATAATTCTGCAATACGTGTTTCAATTGGTTTCTTTTATTGATTTGTCCTTTCTTCCTCCTCCCTCCTTAGATTTATTAACAGCAATTAGTGTAATTTTGTAGATTCTCAAAGGAAAATTTCTTATTTACAATATATATATATATATATATATATATATATATATATATATAATAAAAAATATTTATGAAAAATTCTAGATTTTTCTTTAAGATGCTTAAATTTCAATTTAACCAAGCTATCCTGATATCAAGATTTATTAGTAATCTTATTTTGATTAAATGGCAAATTCATACTAAAAGTTATATCTCTGATTATCAATTTTAAAGAAATTGGTCTTTGAACAGTTTTTTCCCTTTTATGCATATCTAATTAAGACTGTATTTTAAGGTTAAAAGGTTTACTAAATTTTATAATCTTTTGAACTTAGATAACAAAAAAGTCATTGATATGTTCATTAGTCAGATTTATTTTTAGTGGATTTACCAAGGATGTTTTGGATATCATTGTATCACTTTAACTTTAATTTGTTTATTAAGTTTATTTTTAGAAAAGAGACATGATTTGTATACATATGTATGTAACATACTATGTGAAGTATGAATCGTTAATTCTCTAATTGTATTGATGAATATATATATTTAACATTCTCTTTTAAACAAAGTCTGAATAATCAAATGTTTTAAATAACCTTTTGATTTTTTTGTCTGTTATTTTGTTGAGCATAAAGTTTTTAAACCTATTCTTGCATTTTGATTTTATTTGAGTTTTATTTATGGCAACTATTTTGAACCAGATGACTCTTTGGAAATGTTGCAATTTATTTCATATAAATCTGTTGTACATTAATTGATGATTAATACAACAAAATGTTTCTGAACATCAGATTACTGTAAACATTAAAGTCATGTTTTTTAATAGATTTATTCTGATTCTGTTAATTGTGATGTGAAAATCATCCTAATAGTCAAATTCGTTGATGTAATACTACTAATAAAATGTATTGGTATTGATTATAAATTTTTTAATTTCTATGCAATTGCAATATCATTTTCTTTTTCCTTATATAAAATATGCAGATAATAAATAGCATCCTTTTTTACGTTCAATAATGAAATAAAATCATACAGTTAAATATTTGATCAAATAGTGGGAATATTTTAATTTTGTTGCAATAATGAAATCTGTTATTAAAAGCTAAGCAAAAAAAAGTATTTAATAATTATTTAATTTGTAGTAATATTTGCCAGAGAATGAAATCAATATTATTAAAAAGGCAATTTAAAAATTTTAAAGCAGTGTAAAATTCAGTTTTGTATAGTATTTTTTGTAATTTTCATAGAAAATTGTCAATTTTGCTTAATTTTAAATTAATAATAATTAAAAAAAATAGAGAAATATTTCCTGAAATGCGTATTTTTATCCTTTAGCTCTAGATTAAAATGTCTGTTTTAATTATCATAACATATGTAGAGATGTATGTGCAGACATTCTTTGTTTTTGATAGATATAAGCTAATGGTATTATTTTGAGCAAAATCCTTTTTTTTGATTGTTATAAAGTCATGAAATTAATTTTTTTTGCCTCAAGACTTAATTATATTTATATAAATATTATTTTAAACTAAAATTATATTTTATATAATTATCTTACAATCAAAATCAATTGTTGTTAAATTTAATAATTGTTAGCAAAATCTAAAAGGTTTGCATTATAAAAATAGTTAGTGATCATATACCAAATAACTATCTGATGCCTGCATAGCATAATTAGCATTGATACACATGAAACAGTAAGAATATATTTAAAATGGCAGCATTTGGCGGAATGGCATTGTGTGTTAAGTCGATAGTTAAAAAAATTAAATTTTTAATGAAAAAGCAACTTTATATAAAATGTAAAAATGCAGAGTTCTCTTCTCATTTGCAAGTTTAATTATAATTGTTATTAAAATGTCACTTTAGAATATCATTTAGTCATATCAATGCTGCCAAAAGATTTTAAAAAAAACAAATTTGTAAGTTAATTTTTATTTCATTAATTATAAATTATTTTTAAAATGATAAAAAATCTTTTAAAATATATGCAATATTTTAGTGTGAATGAATAAATATAAATTAATCTTTTTTTTTATAAATAGAGACTTCGATTTTCATTAGTAAAAATAAAGTTTAATTAACTACTAAACCTTCATTAAAATCTTTCTTATGCTTCATAATGTGTGTAAACAAAATTTGAAGATTTTTTTTCTTAGTAGTTTGTATTTAGTGCATTCTATCATATGTCCAATGTAATTTATATTTTTATTTACGCTATAAATGTATTATATTCATGTATAGATTTGAAGAATAAGAATAGCATACAGAATCAAGTTTATTATTATTATTATTATTATAACACGAGAATGGTAAGACAAAGAATAAGATGTTAAAGCTTTTTGTTGATGAATTGAGAGAATGAAAACAAAAGTATGTAATGATATTTTAAAATCTAATTTAAAATTCATTTCCTAACTCTCAGTTTAATTTGGCCGTATCAACTTCATTCTAAAATATTCTCATTTCCTTATTCCATTCCGCTTTTTCTATTTATTTAATTCAATACAAGTTCTAAAGGTTGATAAGTTTCCACATTCTCAATGAAGGGATAAAACTGCTCAGCCAGGCATTCTTTCTAAAAATTCAGTGCATTTCTCTTGTCTAAATAGGCATGTCCTGAGAAATCTCTATCAAAATTTCATTATATAAGCACTGTGGAAATCATTTTCACTCTTTTCTTGCTGATTCCGCTATTGTGCCACACTGAGTTGAAATGTCTTGCCCATGCTTCTTGAAAATAAATCATGCCTTCATTTAAGGAATCAAAACAAAAATGAAAAAGAAATAAACAAAATTCAACATGTCTTTACTCTCTGTTTGACCATTTCTTCAAAAATTTATGTTTACATGTACATAAAAGACTTGACAGATTTAATGAAAAATTAACCATATGATAATTCAATTGTAGAAACTTGTACATATGTTTATGTGTATTGCTTCATATTGTAAATTTTTTGAAATCCTACCTTAAATACTCCAAATATTTGCTATACTTTCCAAGTGTATCAGATATAATTATTGAAATGATATAAATAACTGGTATTGTTGGTACTGGCATTTTATTTGCATCAATTCGAATTAAAAAGTATTCCAATATCTTTACTTGCTCCGTTGATATGATCCAATATCACATCACTTTTTATTATTATAATTAAAAAAATAATTTATACATTGGTTTTTAATTTTAAATAAACTCTTTCAGAAAAATATTTTTGTTTATTAATAAATTGCCTTTTATGTAGAAAATAGTATTGAATTTTTTTAGACTTTAAATTTTATATTGAAGGAATTATTTTTTTATTTAATTTATTATTATTATGTATTAATTTTTTAATTGATCTTTAAATATCAATAAAAGTATATTTTTAATGTTTACATACATTCAGATTTTGAATCAATATGTGAAATCTTTTTTTTTTTTTTTTTTTTTTTTTTTAGCTTTTAAATTTGGCAGTATTATGGACCAAGTTCTGTGAACTAACACCATCTGGAAATTTTCCTGTTATGTATACAGCCTATCATCACTTTAGAAGTAGAGGGTGGGTTGTTAAATGTGGTCTGAAGTATGGGACCGACTATGGTAATTAAAATAAACTATTTATAACTGTATCCATAATTTCTCATAATTAATATATTTTTAGATTTCTTGATCATTTGGTATTGCTTATTATTTGTTTATTTTTTATTAATTGATCTAACTTTTAAATTAATTAATTCTATGAATATAAATTTTTCCAGATCCTCTGGTTTTTTATAAAATGATGATTCAGATTTAAGTGAATTAGTTAACTATAGCAGACATATAATTAAAGTAGAAAAGTTTGTTTGAGCCATTGATGATTTTTTTTTGTTGCCTTTTAGTTAACTTGTAAAAGTGAAGTATTTATTCTGTTATGAAATAGAATTTAACTAACCCATTCCTTCATATTTTTCAGTTTTAGAAATAATGAATTATATGATTTTACTACTAATTTCATGTATTTTCACAAATAAAATTTGAAATTTTCTATTTGTTTAGTTTGCATTAAACATTTTTTTCCTATATTAATAAAAAAAAAATTAAATTTACTACAAAACTCATACACATTTAGAAAACAAATTTTAACTATATTCTAGACAATCTATAAAATTGCTAGTATATAATCAATGAATGTATGAGGGGGGGGGGTATAATATTTTGTCATTTGTTTTATTTTTCTTACATTTGATTTGCAATAAACTGTTTTGTAATAATCTTTCATTTAATAGTAATTGCTATAAATTTTTTTCCTTATGACTTTCTAATAACTCACTTACAATGAGTTTTTCAAATAAATTTTTTGTTCTCCTTAAATTTTAGCTTTTTAGATGAAGTTAACTTGGGCTAAATGTACATAATTAAATCTTAATGAGATGTGCTAGTAAAAAGCAGCTGTATATTAGAAAATAGAATATAAAAATGTGATTATAATGGCAAAAATTAATATTTCCTTTCTTTTTATATTTTTGTTGCTTAACTTTTTTTCCTATCATGTAATTAATATTTTTGGTGAATGCCAGTAATTCTAAGCCTTTCTGAATGAATCTTCCTTCTTTTCAAAAATATAAATAATTATTCATAAGTAAAGTATTTTGAAATTATGGAAAAAATTTCATATAGTAGTTTAAGATAATTTTCTAATATTTGCTTATTCAAATACCCTAAAATCACATTATTTTGCCTAAAACATAAGGATATTTTAGTTTCCCCATTTAACTACTACTGGATTCTATATTTTTAGACAAAATAATTTTAACATAAGGATTAGAATAAGTTAAACATAGATCATATTAGCAAAATTGTTTATTATTATTATTATTATTTAGAATTAACAATTTTTGACATTTAATGCAAAGGATATGGATTAATACTACTTTATTTTAAAGAATAAAAAATATTTAATTCCAATTATTTAATTCAGTTTAAATCATTATGATATTAGTATAACTAAAATATTTTATTTTTATTTAGTTTTGTATAAAGATGGGCCTCCTTTTTATCATGCAACTTATTCCATTATTGTTCGAGCTTTGAAAGAGAACCTGAAAGAAGCTAGAGGAAATAGAGAATTGACTTGGGCTTCTTTGGCTGCTTTAAATAGAGTGAATAGCACTGCAGGCAAGGTAAATACAAGTTATCATATTAAAGATAAGGAGGAAAAAGCATTTTTCTTTCTCCAACCCATATATTTTTTCAAGAATAATCATTAAAAATGTTCTATTATAAATAATTTTTTTACTGACTATTATTCTTTATTAATTCACTCATATGTTATTAGTACTTTAAAAAAAATGTAACACACCAGGTTTCAAAATATCAAATGCTTGACTTTAGGTTTTCTTCAATAGGCCTAATTCAGAATCATCAATATTTATTATTTGATTTTGATCGTAAGAAGCTCAAAATTATACATAAAATCTGTAAAATTTTCTTCTCTATTACAGTGTTGTATTCACATCTTTTAGGTATTCTTTTATTATTAAGAATTTCATTTAATTTTCAAGTAAGTTCTGTTTAAAACTCATTTTATAATTCATTTCAATATCAGACAAATGTTTATGTCTGTTCAATAGATATCAAACCAGATCTAGTACTTTAGCTGTCCATTTAAAGCAGTCTAGGGCATTGTAGTCCAGACAAAAGAATGTTAATCCTTTTGCAAGGAAAGATAACTACTGGATGTTTCTATACAAGGAGAACAAAAAATTTCCCTGAATGTCAGTCATTAACTTTGGTTCAAAATGGGGGACCATTAAATTATTATCTATTAAATGGTGAATTATTATCTGTTAGATGAGTCCTCCATTTAATAGAGAATAAAATTTAATTATTTAACTATCCATGTTAAATGTAATTGTAATGCAAAATGAATATTTAAATATGCATTTGAATATATTTGTTCAGTTCCAGAGAATTTTTATAATAAATAGCATTTACTATAACTGCATTAAGCAGCTTTCACTGTATTGGAATTTAGAAAAGACATTTGTATTGTATTTGAAACTTTCACGAGAACAACTCTAACAAAGAAAATATTTTAATTTTTCAAATAAAAAAATAGCTGCTTGTATATTAAAACAAGCTATTTAAAGTTAATTTTAAAAGATGATTTATATGAATAATTTTCTTTGAAAGTAGTGCAAATCTATTTCTGGTAAGAAGAGCTATTGATAACAATGAATGCTGTGAGTTTTTTTTAACTGTTATTAGTCCCCAAAAAAGAATTTTCAAAATTTTCAGCATTTTATTAATATAAATTTACATAGTTTACCAAATTACAAGTATAATTTCTTTGAACGTGACACAAGTTCTTTTATTGCAGAGATATAATATCTAGTTCAAAAATTATGTCACATTATTTCTCTATTTAGTAATAATATTAATAAATAGTATAATAGCTAATGCAGTGCTAGATGTATTGGGCAGAATACTAATTTAAAATTATCTTTTATATGTCTTAAAATTGTGGAGCTCCTTAAAATATTATAAAAATATTGGTCACAAATTGTAATATTCTGGACATTCTTATCTGCCAAGTGATGCCGATTTTAGAATAACTGGGATATCCATAAGAAAAAGAATTGACTGTATATTCCTAAAGATTGCTGCACTATCATACAACGATGCAGAAAACATAAGACTTTTTAAAAAGTGAAATGAAACAAGATGCTTTTGTTTTGACAAAACCATTAGAAAATATAATTTTAAGGAAATGATAAAAATATTAATGGTAAAGTGACTATAAAACTTCATTTGATGAAATTACTGATTTAATATTTATTCTCTGATGAGGAAAATTTTAAAACATAATACTACCATCTTTATAACATAATGCCAGACCTATTATATCTAAAAATTTAATGAAGTGTTAGATTTTTACTTATATTCCTTCAATATATCACAACTACCTACAAATATTTTTTATACATTTTTCAATCAATTTTACATACTTAATAAAAATTTCATTCAAAAATTAGTTGGATTCAATTAAACTCATATTTAATATTTCACTAATGTAGGTTTTAAAAAATTGTATTGACCTTAAAAGTTGCATGAGATCATCAGAAAAATAAATTTCTCTTAACTGAAAAATGATCACATTTTGAATTTAATATTTATAAAACATAAAATGATCATATTAACAGATTTTAGTATTTTTTTAACCATTCAAATCCAAATCCTTAAATTTCACCATAAAATATAAAATGGACTTGCATCACTTTTAAAGACATATAGATATCTTAATTGCATTTTCTTATTTGTTAATTGACTTTTGTAAACTACAGCTTTTGCAATAGCTTCCATTTTCAAATTCTTTCGCCTTTAATTTCATTCTTGAAAGAAAATCCATTACTTAAAAATAGTTGATTAATCATTATCTTTTAGACGCTATTCTGTTTAAAGGTTTTAATTCAAAATAACTATAGATTGTTAAGGCAAGAAAAGGTTTTTTGAATTGCAAAATTTCAAAAACATTTTAAATGTGGGAAAGCATACTTGTTATTTGAATTACATTTTAATTAACTGATGAATAGATTTATTTTTAAAACTAAATCTTAAATTTTGAAAAAGTTAAGAAATTAATTAAAAAATTACTCTTTTATTCAGTTGTGATTATTACACTTACTCTTTGCTTTCAATGAAAACCATGTTTAGGTAACATTTATTTGTAATTTTGTGATGTAGATTGTTTGTTATTTGAACTAAATCCATACTGAATTACAGTAACTTATTGCCAGTCAATAATTTATTTATTAAAGTGAAACATTTATGCAATTTAATTATTTTAAAATAAATCAAAAGCTATACCTTGTAGATTATTTTTTAAAAATTTGAAATTAATGGAAGAATACTTCAAAATACTTCAAAATGACAATCTCTTTGATTTATGACTTTTTGTCAATTTTTTTTTTTCTTAGGCGCTTGTAATCTTGTATGTTATAAAGCCAAATGGTATGACAGAGAGCATCTATTCCACCCCTGCTTGTGTTGCAGAATTCAAATTAGAGGTTTGTCCTTTGATTTTTTTTGTATATTGTGGAAATATTTCATTAATAACAAGCTAATTTTCATTACAATGAAACAAATTAATATAAAGGATAAATTTCTTTATAACTAAGGCATCAAGCTATAGTTTGTTAAATCAATATATTTAGAGAATTTTGATTTCATAAAAAAATCTATTACAGAAAACTTAATGTTAATCATTCTCATTAAAAGCCTTTGCTAATGATTGCAAATTTATTTTTAAAGGTTCTGGATTTGTTTGGTATCTGATGTATTCTGATGAATATAATTTTTCACTTAATTTTGCAGGAAGTACTTTACAAACGATGGGTTGCTTCAGAGAACAGAGAAGAAAATGACCCATAAAAATCTCACATCGGTTGCAATATAAAATAATTGCAATGGATTTCTTCATAAATGCTCAATTTACATGTACTTAGTTTACTCCAATAATCATCAAAAATCTGATTTTTTTTGTATATATGTATGTAAAGATTTCTAAATACCACTCATCATTAAAAAATAATGATCGCTTATGTTCATATATTTAGTTCTTTTTGATTCTCATTCTTCCCCCACTTTGAAATCTATTTTCTTATATTAAAGCACAAATATGACATTAAAAAAATAATTCTTCATTTATTTGTATTCAATAAAAATATTGTTTAAAAAATGACCTATTGGCAGTTCTTAACGTTTTTTTAATTTTATAAAAAATTGACACTTATAAGTAATAACTGAAGGTGTTGTGTATGACATGATGCTATGAAAATGGATGAAATAACAGTAAAAAATGTTTGCTGTATGCCTACTAATTAGTTTATTTTAACTAGAAATTTATGAATCTGAATTTAGTTTATTATATATATAATATAATATTCATTGACTTTCACATAATTTTTTCTTAGGTTCTTTCCAATGCATTTCTATTTGGTTCGTATTTTTACTAATATTGTAAATAAAGTTGTAAACTTGAAATGGAGAATTCACATTTAAGTGTAAATTACAGATTAATCATCCTGAATTCAAAAATATGCTTTAATTTGTATTGAATTATTCATATTCAATATTATAATAAATTCAAACAATAGATATTTAAATTACAATAAATTTTTAATATATGTTTGCTTGGTATAAAAATAATTATAGTTTTACATAATCAAGTTCAAAGCATTGTAAGATTACTTTAGAAATCATTATTTAATAGAAATAAGAACCATTGGAACACCTATTTCTCATCAACTAATAATTTTTTACATTCCAAAATTATGGTTGTCTAGAACTAACAAAATTTTTAAGTCATTTTCAGCTGTTTCTTGATTGTTGAACCCATTGTAAAAATATTCAAAAATGTAATAATATTATTTGCTTTGTGATTTGACATGGAGAAGAATTTGTACCTTTTTGTTTATTTTCTAAATATAAATACTGTAGTTCCTTTATATATATATATATATATATATATATATATATATATATATATA
>JAOUZG010001186.1:443338-474681 GCA_026289955.1 Argiope argentata
CATTTTCAAAATTTCTTTTCTGTTATGAAATTTCTTAAAACAGTATCATATTGTACATACCTATTCAGTAGATGATCTAAATAATGTTAAGAGCATCTTTTTGCATTTTTTAAATATACAGCTAAATTCTGTGAATATCATGCCTTTATATTTATTTTTACAATTTGAAATATTGAAGACAAAAATAATAAAAATATTGTCACATAAAAGTTAAGAGCAAATACTAACTTTGAAGTTGTATGCAATATAAACAGAATCAAATAAATTTCCCAAAATTGCTACCAAAATCTTTTATATAAATGAAATGAATAAGTTTACAAAATTGCTTGGCACTTTTTTTATGTATATATGTATTGTATGTATTTATACTTTTTTTAAATGTATATCTTTACATAAATCTATGTATGTGCATTTATATTTATCTGATCAACTTCTGTGCTGATTTTATTTTTCTTGGGAGGGATATATTCTGGAAGAATTTTCTATTAATATCATAACCAATAATTAGGTTTAATTTGTCAGTGGCTATACATCTACTGGATAATATGATAGGTATTAATGTGAATATTAAATTGGTGTTAAGTATATTAAATTGGCATGGAAAATTTAAATCAATGTACATGATTGGAGACTTGTAATTTTTTTTGTTAGTAATATATTGTTTTAACAATATTCTCAATTCATCTGTATTTCTGTCTGTAAGATATAAAAAATAAAATGTTAAAAAAATTTGAAAGATTCTACCATCTCATATATTTTTTATTGGCTTCAGTATTAATTTGAAATAAAGGCTGTATAGCTTTCTTATCTTATGAGATTTAAAACATTTGATATTGCTTATATTCCTTATGTTTGTCAATGAAAACAATTTTTTTAGAAATTAACCAGTTTTTTAAAAATGAAATGAAAAATGCATTTGCATTACTTTTTAATTATTGGATGGGAATGTACACATCAATGTTATGAACAAAGACTAGAACTATAAAAAGTTCGTCATTCAGTTGACAATGTGAAAAATTCAATTCAAAACAAAAGTTAGTACCCAGTGAAATTTTTTTGCTGAAATCAAAACTTAGGCTTGCCTTGTTTAGATCAGTTAATCTGAGCCTATCGTCTATTGTAACACTTGATTAGTCTTTTTGTTGTTGGACTTGCACCTGACTTTCATATCTGTCCCCGAAACTCCCTCTAACTGTTTGTTCAGACTAAAAACTTTTCTATTAATGTAAAGATTAATTATTAATTTGTTATTTTATTAATGAAAGTTTAAGTTAAATAAAGTGTGAAATGATTCAGATAAATTAAAAGAAAATATTTATTGGTTTTAGTTTTGATTACTTATTCTATTGTTTTTAGCATAATAAGAGCACCACATCTTAATATATGAAAAACAGTATAGAATAATTTCAAATTAGCTTATAATAAAAACTCAACAAAGTGATAATCAATAGTTTAAATTGTTGAACAATTGAAATTCAATCCCTGAGCTTACTTCACTTTGTAATTTGAGCTTTATATAAATAATGTTCTAATCATGATAAATAATAATTCAAATCTGGATTGCATATTACTGTGACACTTGTTTTTAATTGATGTATAAAATAGATATACTTTGTTTAGCAAATTCTGTGTTCATGAAAAATACTTTCTATTTTATTTTAATTTCTTGATACTGTACTTTTATTACTGCTCAATATATTTTTGCACTGGCTTGCAAAACTTTCACTTTTTTATAAAGTGGTGGAAACAAAATTCGAGAATTGTTTTAATCTGATTGTTTATTTTTTTTATATTCATCAACATTATTTTTGTGTACCTTTGATTAATGCTTGCCAGCAATTTTCTTTCTGGTATTCCCAAATCACAAGTTGGAATTCCTTTTTTTTTACTAGAAATAACTTTAAAATTTCAAAAAGTAGATAGATTCAATAGATTTAAATTTAGGGTAATATGACCAACCAACAAAAACACATTCAGCGCTGTTTTTAGAGAAAAACAAATAATGCCCCATTTTTGAATTAGTCATTATTTAAATTGATGTTAATACTTATAATTATTGTTAATTTCATTATCTTAAAAACTCATTTTTAAAATTGCTTGTTGACTTGTTCATTAAAAATTATCCGAATTATACGATAAAATTTGATAAGTTATTTTTGAATAAAATTGTAAGTTTTTATAAGATTTTAAACAAAACAATTTAATTTACAATCTATCTGGTGTATGTAAACATTTAAAAAAAATGGTGATCTTGATCTATAAAATCTCATATTTAGCTCTATCACTATAGTTACAGATGTATATTAAACTTTTGTTGAAATCCATCAAAGAATTGACCGACACTTGGTTTGTATATTCACGTCAATATGAGCATGTTGGTTAAAAATACGACTTGTATAGTTGAAATCTGGTATGCTGCCATGTAAACAAATTTCGGATTTTTTAATTATTTTTTTTTAAAGTTTTCGATTTAATCAAGGGAAATCTAAAATCTGTACCAGATATTGAATGCGCTATAATAAAATGGAAAAAAAAAAAGTCTGTCACAATAAGCAAAAATTTAGAAGGATATTAAAATATTTTTTGGTATTGGAGACTGCACATTTCTTGTATCATTTTAGTATGTGTCAAGGATTTTGACACTTTCCTTCACAATTATATGTCCTGGGAGTATATATAAGAAAGTAAGAATAGAATATATTAGATATACTGTGTAAGCATTCCAGAATACCTGTGGTAATTATTTCCCTAATATATATTTGTCTTATAACTCACTTGAATTACTACAAATAATATCAATAGATTTCAAAAATATATAACAGGATTTTTATTTATTTAAATTGTAATGCCGATCCAAAATATTACTATATCTGCACTCAAATATCAGTTCAGATAAATGAGTTGTGGTGTGAAAATTATAACATCAGTATTTCTAGTTTAAATAAAAGACTATTATTCTTCAGAGAAATATGTAAATGTGAAAAATATAGTTTTTAAAAAGGTTTATAAAATGAACTGTCAAATGTTAAACCTGCTGAAATGGAAAAAAAGTTAAAAAAAATATTTTTCACTTTTTTCCCCCTTATTTGAATAAAAAATATGTATGATTTCACTAAAATATGCTTCGTACTGAATAAAAGGTCAGTTAGAAAAAATTAAAAATGCCTGCATTATTTATTTTTAAATTAATCTCACTCGAAAATTTAACTGATTTCTGAATAAGGGAAAAAACATCGTTAAATTAACGAAAAAATTATGGTAAGTGGTGAAAAAAATGCTAGTAATATTCTATTGTGTGAATATTACATACTAAATGCGGTTGGAAAAAATTATGAATAAATTTTCTTTCTTCATTCATCATAATTTTTTTTGTTCATGTTATTTTTTAGCTTTATTTTGAAAATTTTCGAAACCATCCTTTCATTAATTAAATTTTTTTTAAAAAATGAAGCTGCAAAATCATATTTTAATGTATAATGTCCGAACATAATTTCTTGAACAGCCAAGCACCACGTGCTCGTACAAGTTAAATTATATATATATTTCGTTTTGATTGTTTCATTGAATGAGTCACTTTAGTATTGCAAACGATTCAAAGCACTTTGTCTCGCAATTATTGATTAAAAAAATATCACATTTCCCATTTATTTCATTTCATATGGTCACGTGCTCAAAATGACATTTTTCTAGGTTTTGTTTGCCGTAGCCATTAACTTATTTTTTAAAAAAATCAGATCTTTTGTAAATGCGATGACAACGCGTTATTAAAAGCTGATTTTTTGAGATGCTCGTGCAGATAATAAAATTTTTATCTTTCGCGTACGGATTCTTGATGACGCCAAAAGCCTCATTCCCAAATCAACATTACATGACAAAATCAATCTTTAACTCATTAGTCTGTGACAGTATCTGAAAATGAATTCGCTAAAATATTTTTTAAATTCAAACGTTGTTTTTAGTTTGTATTTCGTTTATAATATAATCACATATTTCTAAGTGATTATTTTCCAGACAGATGCAAATGTCGACGGCGTTTCATTATTTGATTCTTTGACTTGAAGCATTTTTCTAAGATCAAGGCATCTTCTGTGTTCCTAAAATGAAATGAAAGTTAACCGTTGGTTTTTGATGGCATTGTAAAATATTACAGATTAAGAGCTCCATCAAAGAAAAGAAAAATGTATCTTTCTATTATCTTGATTGTAGGTTCCAAAAGATATGAAATTGAAATCTTGCAAAGTCAAATATAATTATAAGATCGCAAAATAATGAAATTCTTTGTAATCGATGTATCAACAGGGCGTTAAATAAACAGAAAATATTTAAAACATATTTTAATTAAATCTCAATGGCCATTGAATTATCTGTCGAGTATTTAAAGTACACATTATGATTTTTATTCAAACAGCCGATTAATGAATTTTCTTGTATAGATTTGCCGACCACCTATCTAGAGCCCGAAGGGTTGCAATTAAGGCTAAGTGTCTTGCAGGCATAAATAATCACAATTTATATTCTGAGTGATCTCTAGAGCTTGAGAATGTGCGGTTTTTTGGAAAAGTTATTTGCATTAATTTGAATTGCTTTTAGGACCACCATATTCCGCAAGTGTAATTATCCCTTTTTATTTACTTTTTATACTCGGGGGAAATTATATTGGAAAAGAAGCTGTCTATTGCAATACTAAACTTAAATATTTGAGTAAATTTCTTATAGTCTGTACGCATAATTTTTTTAATGAAATAAGCATCAGATGCAGGGAAAAAAATCTTTTTCATAGGTTTTTAATTATGTGTTTTTCAGCAACTGTCCAAATACTCTAAAATTTTTATGCTATCGAATAATATATATTTTAATATGATTCCAGTTATAAGACAGGTCTTTTTTCTTTTCTTATATTATTTTAATAAAAAGGGATCCATAGATAAAATGTATTTAATCATTTTCCCTCTTGTTCTATAACCTACATTTTACAGTTGTCTGTTGCTGAGACAACCGCAATTTTCACTTTTTATCATACAAGAGAGTCTTTTTTCTTTCTTTCTTTTTTATCATGTCAGAGCATGATGCTGCTTTTGGAATGAGGTTTTTGAGTTCAAAAAAAATCTGTAGGCGAAAAATTGAAATCATATTATTTGCACGAGCATCTCAAAAAAATCAGCTTTTAATAATGCGTTGCGATTGCAATTACAAAAGCTCTGATTTAAAAAGATAAGTCAATAGTTACAGCAAATGAAACGTAGTAAAATGTTATTTTGAGCTCGCTATTATAGGAAATGAAATAAATAGGAAATGTGATATTTTTTTTAAACAATGAATGCGAGTTTTTTTGGATCGTTTGCAATACTAAAGTCACTCATTCAATGAATCAATGAAAATGAATAAAAATATAATTTAACTCGCACGAGCACTAGGTGCTTGGCCGGTCAAGAAATTATCTTCTGAAATGATACATTGAAATATGCATAGCAGATTTTATTTTAATCTTTTATTTATTTATTTTTTAATATCACATGACAACATGATGTTGTTTTAGGTAGAGTTTTTGACGCCTCAAAATGTACGGGCAGAAAATAAAGGGCATGGGAAAATGGCAATCAACGCGAAACAGCAGAGGAAAGTATCGAAAGTTATATAATTTTATTTTTTTAAAAAATTTTCACTTTATCCAGGTGTCAAAGGAGAAACTCTGAAGCTCGAACGATTTTGAGATTTTTTTAAAAAAAAGTCGTCTCTTTTTTTAAAAGGTGAAAAAAAAAAATGGAGCTTGAATGATTCCGGGATGAGACGAAACCGTCGTTTTCTAAATATCGACGCGTGCTTAATCTGACCGCCACTAGATTTTTTTCGATCCAGTTTAAGGGCCGCGGTGGCCTGTTGGCTCGCGAGCCGCAGGGTTTCAGGTTCGAGACCCGATTCCGCCGAAGAACCCTCGTGTCAGGGGGTCTGTTGCACTTTAAATCATCTGACCATCATCTGATGAGATGATGATCATCTTCATTGATCTGATTATCATCTGATCAATGAAGGGTGGCGGTGGTGAGGTATCGGCTCGTTAGCCGCAGGGTTTCAGGTTCGAGACCCGATTCTGCCGAAGAACCCTCGTGTCAGGGGGTCTGTTGCACTTTAAATCATCTGATCAGATGATGTCAGGGGGTCTGTTGCACTTTAAATCATCTGACCATCATCTGATCAGATGATGATCATCTTCATTGATCTGATTATCATCTGATCAATGAAGGGTGGCGGTTGTGAGGTATCGGATCGTGAGTCGCTGGGTTTCAGGTTCGAGACCCGATTCCGCCGAAGAACCCTCTTGTCAGGGGGTCTGTTGCAGTTTAAATCATCTGATCAGATGATGTTAGGGGGTCTGTTGCACTTTAAATCATCTGATCATCATCTGATCAGATGATGTCAGGGGGTCTGTTGCACTTTAAATCGGTCATGGCCAAATGTTCTTCCGCTGGTGTAATGTGGTTTGGAGGGGGACCTGCTCAGGTTTGCAGGGGGTGCCTGTTGTCCTGATCGTCTGATCGCGGTTCAAAGTTACGAGGAGTGTCTCAAAATAGTCTAGTGTTTCGCAACGGTACGTGATATAACTAAATTAAACGATCCAGTTTAACTGGTTTTTCACAAAAAAAAAAAAAAAAAAAAAAAAAAAAATCCTGCCTCGGGGGAAAAATAAAACAAGGTTGATAATGGGATGGTTAAAAAAACGCTCCCAAACTAATTTTATCTAACCATCGCTTTTCCAAATGTTGATTATTGCTAAATATGAGTCAAATGAGAACAAAGTTTTTCTGCCGAATTGATATCAACTTCAAAAAGTTATGTTCTGGTATGATAATTTAAAATTTACTATAGTACGTTTCAGTTTTTTTTTTTTTTTTTGTCTTTATATTTGACAAGATGATTTTTGTCTTTTCAGTAGTTAAAGAGAGATGAAAAAACCAACTTCCTTTTTCCTGTTTTTAAAATTCTGTTAGTTTTATTGAATTGGTTAGATATTTAAAAATTATTCAACCACTCATTCTTAACCATTTCGGGCAGTTGATCCATCTCGGTACATTTTTAATTTTGTCAAAAGGAATTTCAAAGGCCAAAAGACGTAGCAATCAGCACCTTATAATTTTCAAATGAGTTTTTAGTTTTCGATGGAAATAAATGGTGTCATTTCATTTCTTTTTCAAGGTTGAAGAGGTTTAAAAGGATGAGCCTATATCTTGACCATTCAGATGTTTTTCTCGATTTCATTTACAATTATCCTGGTATGTTAAATGTACGGAAAGAATTTTATGTTGCCTCTTATAAGTCAGTATTGTTCGACAATTAAAAATTTATCATTGCATTTCCCCTTACTAATTCGTTATATAAGGCAATACATGCTTAATTATTAGCATTAGCTTGGAATTCCTTCAAGTTATATTTTCTTTTATCTAATTGCATGGATTGCATGATATTCGACACACCAGATTTATAGCAAAATTTGGTGTTCACTGCAGAAGCTACAAACCTCAGACGTCAAATTCCAAGTTAGGCTTAACTCTGTAAATTTTTCACCTCAAGTATATCATGGGAAATACAATTCCAAAAATTCTTACATATTCCAAGTCTTTTCCACTTAACACAAAATGTATCTAAAAGTAACCAAACAACAACTTGCTTTTGAAAGATTAAATTAGATTTTAAAAGAGTTCCGAAAACCTCAACCTAACATGTAGAGCATTTAAAGTTTCTTAGTAGAAAATTTTAAGGAGTATTCAACAAATGGTGACAACAACTACTAATAATGCACGATGGGAACTACCGTCTTTTTGAAAGACCTCTCTCGGGAACTATAACCTGAATCCATGCCCCGAGAAAGAAGAAGCGAATGTTTGTCTAGCCTACTCTAAGCGTTGAAATTTCGTGTTCAGATTAATTTTTTTGTTGTGTGTGTTTGATGTATTGATTTTCTAAAATATACTATGAATTATAATAAAAATATTGCTATCTCTTAGGAACTGATCTTGGCCTCACTTGTTTTGCTCTCTTTCGAGACTAAAAGGCTAAGAATAATTTTTAAAATATTATAAATGTCTCAAATCATTTTTCTGTTATTGCATGAAGACTTAGAGCTGCTAATAAATAAGAGATTTAACATTTAATATGGAATTTGTTTTTTAGAAATACAAACCTTGTGAAATCTACTTAAATAATCCTTTTTATATCTACATTCACATCAGACTTAAAAAAAATTTCCTTACCATGAGACTTTTAAAAATTTTTGTAATAAACCTTTTATATTTCTATAAATCAAGATATTATCATAAAACAATTCTTTCCTTCTTTTTCTTGATAAATGTTCACATTTTTCAAACTTACCGCAGTATACATTTTGCTCCGTTCAAGGAATTTCTGAACGCATATAATAAATTCTAAGAATAATTAAAGTATGCCATTTCCTACGAACAAGTGACGAATATCAAGTAATTATCCAGCACAAATTATTATACGATATATTCATGATATCATCTGAAATTCTGAATGCCGACCAACATGATATAGATATTATAACAGTGTGTTTTCGCTTTTTTACTAATAGGATAATTTACAACACATTTTTTCCAAGTTCAATGTTTGCTTTGATCTGCCAGTTCTCATTTATATCTAATCTAAATTCTAATAATACTCATGTGACTGATTCGGTCTCGCTATGTTCTGCACACACATCAAAGAAGTCCCAAATGAAGAATATGCTGAATGACTGCTTACATGTCTGTATTATTCGTGTCAGTAAGCACCAAAAGTTTTGGGTGGCTGATTCATGGGAGCTCATTACATCAATACACTGATTAAGATATACCTTAGCAGTCTTTCTAACACAGAGGTAGCGCGTCTTCCTCGTGTTCTGGGAGTCCCGGTTCGGTTGTTCTTCTGTATGCTATCTGTGAGATGTGTGACTTGCCCCCCTGTAAAAAACGGCTGTGCAAGCGACTGTGATGAGTGTGTAGCTAAAGTCATACTCTTGGCCATAGTTGACGCTATTTCAAAAACAATAGACCCATATCTTCGGCTTAAAATCTGCTGATGTATCAGCGCCGCTCGTCCATGGCAGGTGCCATAAGTAACAACAACAAGATATACTTCTTGATATTGAATTACAATTGAAACATTACTGTCTACTACTTCCATAAAAGTCTTAAAACTCATCATGAATCTCATGAGAACTTTCCCTTCGATAAGACTTCATTTACAGAATAACTTTTCTCAAGTTCGGAAGAAGTGCTACTAGAAATGAAGAACTGTTGTTACTAATGGCACTTGCCATGGACAAGCCTGCCGATGCATCAGTGGATGTAAGTCAAAATAAGCGTCTCTTGTTTTGAGTTTGCGCCAACTAGGGCCAAGATTACGACTTTAGCAACACATTCGCTTGGACAGTCCCTTTATAGAGGAGATATATTCACACGCCTCACATATAAAACACAGAAGAACAACCATGCCTGAACTGGATTCGAACCCGGGACGCCCAGATCACGAGGAAGACGCTCTACCTCTACCAAGACGCTGAAATGAAGTGCGATTGGAGAATATAGAAAAACGAAGTTTGCAATTAGCCTTTGTTTGAACGATGAACAACATTTATATTCTCAGATTATAGATAGAGAACCAAAAAAATTGGTTCTATCTCTGATTTTCCTTCCTTAATAACAAAAATTATAAAACTTTCTGAACCAAGTTGTAATTTAGAAAACTATTTTATAACATCTTTTAATGCTATTACTCTTTCATAACAATTCGAAAACATTTAATGCATCAATTAAAACTTTAGGAAATGGTAAACTTATAACTCTGATCTAAGGGAAATTCATTATGATTCACTCTGATTAAGGGAATTTTCTTGATTAAGAAGTGTCTTGTTTTATATAAAGATGGGTAGGATATTCATTTTTCATTTTTCTAAACAATTTTCTTAAAAACTTTAAATAAAATGAAAGACATAAATTCAAAAATGTAGTGTGACTGTTTACTCTACCTACATCTCTTGTTTCGTAAGCACGTAAATATTGCCAGCCAATTAAAGCTTTCATCTTTTTTTGAAACATTCTTTATTATATTTCAATTTAACAAGCTGTTTTCGTGAGAAAATGCTCTCGGATATAAATACTTCCCATCAAATCAATATCTTCTTCGAAATGAGGGATGCTTTTTAAAGTTAAAAAAGGATCCAAGGTGCAGCTGTTGCCATACTTCATTTTCTCACACGCTCAAATTTCGTACTCTAGAACAGAGTTTGTATGGTTTTTTCAATGGAAGTTTGCTGTGAATGAAGTATTGGTCTCTTTCTTTATTTTGTTATTTATTCTTAAAAGACACTAAAGAAGTTGGAAATCCTTTGCTGCTTTAGGATTTGGCATTTAACGTTAAAACAAAATTACGAAAACTAATTTATTAATATGCATGAAGTTTGTTAATCTGAGATTTTTATCAACTATGTCAATTGACAAACGCCTACGCTATTTTTAAACTGTGAAATTTATGTAGTATGAACTGTATGGATTGTCAGAACTTGTAGTATTAGTTACTAACGAAAATGCCCACCAATGGCTTAGAAGTCTATAAAGATTTAATTTGATATTATATATTTTAATTTGATTGGAAAAATAAATTAATATTTTGGTTTAGAGCCAATTTATTCAAGATTATTCATTCGTCGCTTCGTTATGATCCACGATATTGCGGAATAAATGCGATTATTTTTTTATATATATTGATTTGAAATTCTTTTTTTTAAGCATATAAAGATAGCATTTCGTTTGCAACTGGACATTGCATTTGCAGCAAATGCAACAGCTTGTTGACAGAAATCAATCCTTCAAGACGTTGGAACTGTGTGTGAATATAAAGGGTAGATTGCCCAAGGACCGAACTCACAACATTAGGGTTTGTTGCAGTGTAACATCGCCACTAGACAAAAGCGGACTCGTTTCCGATGGATGTTATCTGGGTTATGAAACTTTTACCACTTATCCTCCTACCAGTGAGTCGGCACTAAGACGAACGATACATTTTGCGCCAAGCTTATGGCGAGCTTGTGCGAGTTGTTGTTGATGTTTTTGGACATTTTCTCTAATGCGCCAGGTGACTTTTGTTGCCGGTAGAGGGCGTCATAACAGCAGTACGAATGTTGCTTATTCAAGATCGGGGTCATACTATGGTTAATTATGCGCCGTATTGGATGAGGATGACATGCACCCTTATTTTTATTCGTTTCCCGGAATTGATCCATTGCTGGCTAAGTTATAAACATTTGGTTAGATTATAGCTAAATACATCACATTTAGCAATGCAGTAAACCACAATTATCAGCGAGATTAGATTAGCACGAACATGCCAGAATGGTTAAATTACTGTCAAAGTTATAAACATTTGGTTAGATTACAGGTAAATACACCAACGACATTTAGCAATGCATTACACCTCGATTATCAGCGAGATTAGATTAGAATGGCCATGCCAGAATGGTTCCATTACTGTCAAAGTTATAAACATTCGGTTAGATTGCAGCTAAAAGCACCACATTTAGCAATATAGTAAATTTCTATCATCTTCGAGATTAGATGGAGTTGTATTAGTGGCTGATATTTCGTGAAACTGAAGTAGCCTATTATATGAAAAATAGTCAAGCATTTCGAATCAAAATAAAATAGCAAGATTCACAATAACAAGCAGAAGGGGAAAATAATATAATAAGAAAGTCAAGCCTTTCAAAGAATTCAGGAAACATGTTAATCGAATTGCATATTCTCCCTTAGCGGGGTAAAATCTTCCAAAGCTTATAATGTCAGATTTCTGAAACAAACTAAAGGTAAGATTTGAAAAGCCATCCTGTGATGGCAGAGTTTAAGGATCGTAGGTTCCATTCTTATTTCGTAGTGTATACAGACCCAACGTGCAAAAAATTTATCTTCACAAATAATGAATTCTAAAACTAGTATTGCTTGGAAAAAACTAGTTACTTTCGGATACCGAACATATTTCACCAATTTTAAAGTGTTAATATATAAATGGTATGATGTACTACAACTTACCATCCTTACTGAAATGTATATTATCACAATAAATTAAAACTACCTTAAATTTTAAATTGAGTATAAAACATTCAGATTCATCAACTATGCATATAAAATACGGATCAATTGATTAAATAATTCTTTCCGTTGAAATTATAGGAGACTATAAATGACATATCTAAATGTCATAAGGTTTCAAATGAAATAAAAGTTGTCGAAATTATTATAATGGTTTGAGCTGGAGAATTCTGTCTCGATATTTTCTGTGCGTAATAAAGTAGGTATTATCCTGATTTTCTTTGAAAATAGGAATGATGGGCAATAATCATGATGGTATAATAAGCTTTCATATTAAATAAAAATTGACGAAATCGGACTAGTAGTTCCTGAGGACTAGTTCTTTAGTTTTCCTAATTATTTTAAAAATAAAGGTGAGAAGAAGAACTTTGATTGTATCACCGGCATTTTGTTCTATTATTTCCTCCCACCACATATTACTCACGAATCTTCAACATTACGTGAATGTAAAAAATGAAATCTCATTTTGAATGTTCCAACCATATATTGCAAGATTATACATATTTTTTTAAATCTTTCCTTAAGTTCCTTATTGCCTTTTTTAAGTACTTTTATTTAATTTATTTGATAATAGTAAAGATGGAAGAGTTTCGATTCGATCATTTTCTCCCCTTCCTTTACTAATATGCAGATCTTTTGAAATTTTATGCAGCTGTATGTTGTCGAGGACATTACACGATTTTGATACATTATACTATTACAAGGAAAATATGGTATTTTAAAATTCAGTCTCTGATTAATTAATTAACTTTATTAATTTATAATTTTATACAACTTGAACAACCTTCTGTGAATTCGAGAAATAATTTATTATTACTTAAATTTTATAATTATTCATAATAAATTAAAAACTGATAATTCAAAATAATTGAATTAAAAATATATTTTTTATTATAAGGATGAAGAAAAACCTTTTCAGAAATTTGCTTAACAAAACTTAAAGAATGGAAGTTTTATAAATTCTTAAAAATAATGATTATGAGTTTAGAGAAAAGATAATAGAAAAATAAAAAGATCAAAACTACATAATTAAAATTTTTCTCCGCTGTATGATTTTTCAGGTATTAATTTTTTATAGACAAACTTTTTCTCAAGAACAATGAATATTTCTTTAAAAATAAATTTTTTAAAGACTTAAATTCGAATTAGCTTTTTAACTCTTCTGAAAAATGGCATTGAAACTTGTTTGACGACAGATTATGTAAAATTATGTAACTGGAAAAGAAATAGTTTTCGATGAACATCTGTTTTTCTCACCAAAAGATACAAGATTTATTATAAAACTGCTTGCGACAAATTAGAATTATATCCATAAATTCGAAAGATTATTCTTTTAAATTTAATTAATTCAAAATGATTATGAGTATAGCATATATTCATTTTAATGCTTTAATCCTGCACTAAATTTGCTTTTCAAAAGTTGTTTGATATTTAAATATTAATGCCACCATGATTTTATCGAATAATTACTTGCAACCTTTGGTTGGTTTGAAAGATTAATTCAATAATCTCTTCTGAATATTGATATTCTAATTTTGTTTTCCAAATCGAGAGAAAAAGGCTAAAAGCTTTCATATTCATGAACTGCTTAATAGATTTTTAATGAAGATATTATTTTTGTATTTAAACTGCAATGCATTCCTTTTCATTCCATTCATGAATAGAATCCAGTTTGCTAAATTTAGTTTCAAATATCTTAATCTTGAAATGATTAACGTGCTTTATTGATCAACACCGATGTTTTATTACATAACAAGTATAAAGTAACGAATTTTTATTTTGAATTAAAGTTTTAAGAGTGGAAATGCAAACGATAATTTAATCACAACAAATTATAAATAAGTTCAGCTTTTATTTTCATTTCTTCAAAATTCCACTTCTGATGTTGATTTGCATTAAAAACAAAGTAGTGTTTTCTGATCGTGCCTATAAATTTAAATGCTGGATAAAGAGATTGCAAAAACTTGGCAAGACTCTTAGAATGTTACGCACAGTTCCGACAAAAATTTCTGCAAATAGTATTAGCACCAACAAATGGCTCCTAATGCTTGCTATTTGTCCATGAAGAAGTCTTAAAATAAAAACAAAAATGTTTCTTTTAAAGCTCCTTCGAAGCTGGACATCACTAATGAATTTAATTTGCTCTTTTCTGTCTTCGAGTTCCCCCCTCCCCAAGTGTTTCTTCATTCGTGATTTGATTTCTGGAAAACTTTACTTCTAGTCCTAAAGGTTCTAATGGTTTGATTTGTTTATATTAGCCTGCATTTTTGTGCAGTATTTTTAGTTATTTCTTGCCTGATAAGTTCGAAGCAAATTCAAGGATTTTTAAAAAGTGTTAGTTCAAATATAGTTCTGTTTTTGAAAGAGGAAATATATAAAAATCAGTTATATCAAAATAACTCGTTTTTGGCATTGAAACTCAAATCTTACAGAGATATTTCGACATTATTTTGAACTATTCTTTTAAACAAGATTAGCCTTGCAGGACAATCGCGGTACTATATGCGCCTATAAGAAAGTAAGGGTTAAAAGATTAAGAATTGATCAATAAAGATTCGATTTTTCCATTTGATATGATAAAAATTCAATTATTTGAAATCATAAAAGAAATACATTCAAAATTAGTTCATAAATTATTTTGAGATACTATAATACTGGTATCAATTGTATTATCTTAATAATATTTGAAAATATTTTTGATAGAAATTTTTAAGAATATATATAAAAACTCTATGTCAAGCATTCATCTATTGATTTAATCGAATCTATATTTTACAGATTATATACTAAATTAAACAGCATTGTCTACAATTAGCAAAATCCTAGTACCCTAAAAGTTGTTAAAATACTCTGTGTTGTACGAGTGACTTTTTAGCATACAATATGGAGTACTTTGAATGTAACTTTCTAGTATAAAATAGCAAATAGTGTATAAAACGTGGGAGGTTTTCTTTGACTAAAATTATCCAAATTTTAGAACAAGCTTAAAATTTTAATAAGAAGCATATTTACCATATTTAATTTTTCTAGTTTGCCCCATTTTTAAATTATCGCTTTCACGCATGCCTGAAAAAAAGTTATTTAGGGGTCTGACTCGTTGACTTATTTGAATCAAAATTTTGAGCAAATTTACATTTCTGATGGTAAAATGTATCTGACATTTCATTAAGGCTTTTCCCATGAAGCATGGTGTTATGATGTAAGCCTGATGGTTTAAGTATTGTCCATGTAATTTTCTCTCGTATTAAAATTACCAAATATGTCCATAAATAGATTATGCTCCAAAATAGGATATGAATATGATTAAACTGAATTAAACTACATTAATCATCGCTTTTCTAAAAGTTGACAATTACGTAATGTAATAGTCACATGACTCTTCCAAACCAGTTTAAATCAGATTTTGAGAGAAAAAAATCTGGTTTTGTGAAAAAGTTTTAGAGCTTAAAATAAAGGGTGTTCATTAATTATTGCCGGGGTTTCCGTACCTCATAACTTTCGAATAAAAAATATTTCGCAAAAAACCGATAACCTATTCGTAAATTACAACTCAAAGAATTTTACGTGACAACAATGCAAACTTAAAGCATTTGAAGTCTGGGTAATTATGACTTCATAAATAAAAATGGCGGCCATGCAAAAAAAGCAATGCTTGAATTGTGGTTTTCCGGAACTAAATCAGTCATAAGTACTCAATATCACTTCAGGACAGCGTACAAGAAATATCTTCCTTCGTATAATTCTATCAAACGCTGGATAACACAATTTCAGGAGACTGGTAGCATTCTACACCGAAAGGGAGCGGGAAGACCGAGGACTTCGCAGGAAAATGTTGATAACATACAAGAAACGTTTAATCGCAGTCCACGAAAATCAACGAGACAATCAGCTGTGCAATTACATATGCTGCATATGACGATATGGAAGGGCAGCCATGTGCAAATTCATTAATCTTTTTGATATCGTTAATAAAATTCTTTGGTTGGAATTTACGAAAGCATAATCACCTTCTGTTGATTGCCTACAAAGTGCAAAATGTGCAATCTTTGCACTTTAATATCATTATAAAATTCTTTGAGTTGTAATTTACGAATATGTAATCGTTTTTTGCATAATATTTTTTTTTCGAAAGCTATGAAGTACGGAAACCCCGATAATAATCAATACTCTTATTTTCATATAGGGGGAAAAAAGAAAAAAAAATTGATTTTAAAATTTTGACAAATGCGTAATCTGGTAGTTTCAAACCGGCTTAAACTGGTTAGTGATTTAAATTAATTAAGATAAACAATTACAAAATAATAATGTTTTCGCATGATAACATACTTCAATTTTCTTTTTTTGCATTATTTATTATTATTATTGAGTTATTACTTTATTATTACTTGGTTCATTTACAGGCAGCCAGCGTGTCATTTTTTATTTTGTAAATCAGAATTCAAATTAAATTATAATCGATACTTTCTTCAAACATTTTATTTTTAGCTGTTGAAGCGCTTGTTAATTATCAAAGGTTTAAAAACAACCTAATTATTTAGAGCTCTTCGACAATGTTGAGCAAAAGCGGAAAATGCAGCATAGATAACCAAAATATTTATCTATTAGGAGCATGTAATAAAAGAATACCAAATCTTAATTGAAAACATAATTCTGTTGCAACATTTCTTAAAAACATCGAATCGAATTTCCTGCTGAAAATTGTTAATATAAACCTTAGTTTTTGTTATAAGAGTCTAAAAATCTAATCGCATTAAAACTAAGAAAAAAACATCCAGTAATTTAAACTTTAATGATTTCAGATCAAGTTTTTAAGGAACTGTATAAAATTTAATCTTATATTGAGAGATAACATTTTTTTGAAAAGCCAAACATATACTTATCAAATTTCAATTTATAAGTTCGAAACATTATCTTTCTAAATTAATTACAATTTATCAATTATAGAAAACTCTTATTTTTAAATAAAAATTTTCTTCCATTAAGTTTTTGATAAAAACTTCCATTCTTTAAAATATTAATATATTAAAAGTCATTATTTTTAATTTTAATCAGGAGATGTACATATTGTGATCACGTAGTGATTTAGCAAATATTGTATCAGGAGATTTGTATTATATCAGAAATTTGTTGTCTCAATGAAAGCAAACTTTCAGTAATCCGGCACATATCAGATCCCTTTGTTTCCAGGTTAACGAGAGTAGCTAATAATCCGGCAGTTTTTAAATCAGAAAATTGCCGGATTAGAATGGGTAATCACTCGATAACCAAGGAGAAGTTAGACTATAAATCTGGAAATAAAAACACAGCTAAATAATAAGACCTTTCACTGTTCAAAATATTACTATATAAGCAAGACTGAACAAAAATCTATATTTTGTATCAGTGGAACAAATTCAAATTATAGAATGCCTTATAGAATTGGATATAATGTTCTGTAATTTACATACGTAAGAACGATATAATAAGTATTACAAAATCTGAAGGGCAGTCTATTGTTTGAATTGTATCAAGACCACTTATATCGACTTGTTTTCTCCATCACCCAGGCCACTTGCTTTCCTGAGAACTTCAGACGTCTGAAGTGGTTGGAATGGTAAGGTGTTGTTCTGATCATTAAGAGGTCATATATGTATATAGAACCAAAGGTAGCTTTTTAAATAACAACTCCATTTGTGGGAAAGCTAGTACAGAACATGACATTGAATTTCTTAGAAGATGAAAAAAAACAAAAACAGTTGTAGTAATCAAAATAGTAAGGCAAAAGAAAAAGGAAGTTAAGACAGTCAAGAAACGGAGAGAACAAAATAGATAAGTTAAAATGACCAATAAAATTCATTTATATACCAATGGTGTTGATTTATTTATACGAATTTGAGATTTTCGTAAAATAAAAATAGAATTGGATAATAAAAATGAACGAGAATAAGACTGAAATGACCTCATTAAAGCCAGAAAAATAGTTCTGATGAGAAATTCGGTTGCAAGGTACGCATGCGTGGAAGTTGAAATGCAGTGATGACATGAGAGAAAACTGATTGATTTAGTGTCATTTCTCTTTGTTGAAATGAAAGTTAAGCATGGCCGTTTATATGACAGCTAGCAACCAGATAGATAAGTTGATGCTCTTTTTAGATGAGATTAACCGAAGAGATTAATTGAAAAATTCCCATAAATGATTTAGTATGAAATTTTCTGCAGCACTTGCAATATTACAAATTCCACACATATGCGATCATTAATTGCGATACTCGTTACTAAATAATGGATAATTTCTTCATAAACTTATCTACTTATAATGACGGCTTTCTGGCACAGAAGTAGCGCGTCTTCCTCGTGTTCTGGGAGTCCCGTTTCGGGCATGGTTGTTCTTCTGTGTGCTATCTGTGAGATGTGTGACTGTGCCCCCCACTGTAAAAAAGGGCTGTGCAAGCAAATGTGGTGAGTGTGAAGCAATGGCATATTCTTGGCCCTAGTTGGCGCTACTTCAAAAACAAGAGACGCTCCTTTAGACTTAAATCTGCTGCTGTATCAGCGGGAGGCTTGTCCATGACAAGTGCCATATGTAACAACAAATAACAACATATAATACATTTTTAATTGACTATAGCTTGTTTCAATATTTACCATTCTTTTCTCAAGCTTTGCATATTCTTCTTCTTTTTTACATTTACATATTTCTGTTCTCTGTATAAATTTTCTACTATATCTTAGATTGTGGAATCTTTATCATTTTTTTGAAGTCTTTTGGTTTTTAACCAATGAATACAATTCGATGGCTTATATTTGTTTAGCATCGTAGTGTCAGCTTTTCTAAACTAAATTCTAGATTTGGTTCCACATCCATTTTGAACCTCAAAAATACATTATGCTGATTTCACTTTTCTAAAGAATAGGAACTACAAAATAATGTATACCAGTAATCAATCAATGAACTTTAACCCTTTGCACTCGGAAAAGTAATTCGATGCATAATTATTCAGTATATAAGGGCTTGTTTATTGCTCCAAATTTGCACTTGTGTTTAAAATTGAATTTCTCCTTTTTACCATTCTGTAGGTAATTCCAATAATCAAAATTGCAAAATAAATAAATAAAACTTCAAAATGATGCACCGTCTTGAATGGTGACTAAGAGACACCATTGAGTGCAAAGGGTTAATATTCTTATTTCAACTGTCTAGGGAAATACAAAGAAAAAAATTATTCTCAATGGCAAGGTTTATGCAAAGAATAGCTCACTTATTTGATTGATAGTTTTGTATGCAACTTTTTTAAAAAAATTAAAGTGTTTCCTCTTCTTTCAATATGACATCTTATTCCTTCATTTTTTAATTTTAGAATGAGCCAGTGGATCCTTCCGGAATTTTATCTACTTCTTCGTATTAAAGGTTCATAATCCCCTTCTTTTAATAAAATTTACTTAATAAGGCCCTAAATACCATAAGTGTTCAAATCTTAATTTGCAGAATTTCACATGTTTTTTAGTAAGTTATCAAAGAAAGCTGATTATATATTACATGCTCCTCTGTTTCATCCAATAGAATTAAAAAAGAACTCATGCCAAGGCACATTGGTATTCACAAGATCCTGTCGTAATAATTTAACACTAATCAATCACACGTTCGTTTCTAGGACTCACGTCTCTTCTTTTTTGTGTGGCATAGAAGTAGGAGGACTTTATTAAAAAAGAAATAAAAAAATCAGCAATCAGTTTAAAAAACGCATTAAAATGACAAAAATGCGAATACTTATAAAATTGACAACAATGGTAAAAATGAAGATGGATAATATCTATAATACTAGGTTACTGACTGAATGAAAATGATAACGTGAAACTCATGGAGAGGTATAGAAATTATTTAAAAAGTGAGGTACTAGAAGAAGATTAAGGATGTACTATGAATAATTTTGTTGGCTGTAGCATGGAAAAAAATTGATGGGATTATTCTAATCGGAGGAATCGATCGATCATTATCAATTAAAAATTTAATCATATTTATAATTCTTTTTTGATGATGAATTGCAACGGTTTCTTTTGTACTGAAGATTTTCTAGCGAAGATGAAGGCTTTCGATGGTAAAAAGAGGACAAAATGCCGGAAAGTGGACGGAATCACCGACTTCTTCACAGAAGCAAAAATTCTCATCTCAGAAGTGGAGATTTTAAGAATAGGAGGAAATGGATTAAGTCTTGTGACAAACAGAATTTCCACGAATCAGGAAAAGGGTTGCAATTTAACTTCATAATTTGATTTTTTTTGCTTAATTGGTTATTCGTTTGAGTTATAGCTTTATAGCATTTAAATCCATGTGAAAATGAAGACCGACATACGATTTGGGCCTTTAAATATTTTGTTACAAAGTTGATATAAATAAATACTTTAGAAATAAATCTGTGATTCTTTACATTTATTATGTCTAATCTTGTAACTGTCAATCTCTTTCCTTACATTTGTTAATTATCGTCCTGTACACGCACAGGTGGACAGACAGACTTCGTATGAATAAATTTCTTTCTAAATTTTATAGAAGCTTTTAAATTTAGTATAAAGACCACTTATCAAATTTCTTCCATCTAAATTGAAGGGGTTTTGTTTTTTTCAAACAGATAGGCAGACAGATGGATATAATTCTCAGAATAAGTTTTTTATTAGAAAGGATTCAAACGTTCAAATCTGTCAAAGCCTTGAGTTCTAATATTTTAACGATTGCAATATTTTTACTTTGAATACTTTGCTTATAAGAAAACATTGCAGTAAACGCCCGGCGTTGTCCATGGCATAGCATCAAAGACGAAAAATTAGCTTTAAAACTTAAGTCTAGTTTCCACCCGATATGATATGGGTGGAAACTGCAGGTTGCACAACATCAAGCAAATATAAAAATATAATTAGAAATTATCAAAAATAGCTACAAAGAAATTTTTTATAGCACACATTCAGAAATATTTAGACTATTAAGAAAGTAAAAATATGATAAGTCCGTAGACAAAACACAGGCAAACATTTCGGTTCTTATAACATTATTTACATTATATCAGTCGCAGTGCCATTTAAAGAAAGAGGGTTACTTCGCTCATCAAAAGACTCTCCTTCCCCTAAGTGTGGACATTATGTCTCTGATATTCGCTTTCTCTGAATTTCTTTCCTCTTCTGCCAAGGGTGATTTTACTTTTTTGCGAGGCATAAGGAAATTTGAATCACTGTTTAAAATCAGACGTAAACAGATAAATGCATCACATATGCATATCACAGCTCTTGCTATTTGCACATGCACAGTTTACTTTCGCACATGCGTGGTCAAAAACAAAGTTAAAATCACAATAATAAAATTTCTTATTTTTATTTTGATATGATTTTAATGTACTAAATATTTTACTAATGTAATAATGTACTAAATGTCGCAATAAATGCACTGATCACTTCATCGAGATTTTATGATTCAAATATACAGACGCTTTCAGGAGACTTCATTTTATACTATGTATGGATATTATAAAAAACAATGAATTCAATCCAATATATATTTCCATTTAATATCGATAATCATTGCCTGTTTCTGAATTGAAGTAAGATATTTTCTTTATATGTACTTAAAATACTAAATCCATTAGCTAATTATTTACATTTATTATATGTAATCTTATAACTATTCATCTTTTTTCTTTACGTTTGTTAATTATCGTCCTTTTTTGAATGGGTGCAGTACAGATCATGACAATATTTTTCTTTTCGATACTTTTTATGAGCGAAAAAAGAATAAAATTTTTTTAAATTCAATGTAATTTTTATTATTATTAATGATTACTGAATTGCTTATGAATTGAAGTAATAGAGTTTCCTTAGACTTTATTTCAATATTTAGATGAGGCTAAAATAACACAGATAACAATAACTGAACATCTGACGAAAGCAGTACAACACGCTAAGTACCTATTAAGTTGACACTTTTAATCACTTCATCGGCAACTTTTTACACGGAAATTCGAAACGAGATTAACTTAAATGACGCGATGTTAAATCTCAACAGCTCTCCGATTAAAATTCCGTTAATTCATTGATCGTCTCCCGAAGTGCTGCAACATCATGATCTAATTTTCTTCGCCATCAAATATTAATCAATTTGAGGACCTTCATCTGACTTTAATATTCCGCTTAATTCCCAATTAAAATTTTCTTAAACAATATTTGAGGAAGTCTGCTTTCTGTAGTGCGTCGGGGCGAGATGTCCGGGATTACTGTGCAATTTCAAGCAAGTATTGATCAAGCATGAAGCTTTGCAGAACAGTCGCTGTTATTTTGAATTCAAGATACAGTAGAGTTTAGTTGATTTGAGGCTGAAAGAATCAAAATAAAAATGCCATGCATCCAAATACACGGAATAAGAAGAACTGTGTCAAGCAATGTTTATAGACGAATAAAAGAAAAAAAAAGAATAATATATAAACTACACCATTTTATTCTTGTGGTAAAGATTTAAATTTACTAATAAGGAAAAAAAACGTGTGTGCGCGTATGTGTATGTTATTGATATATAAGACAGAGTAATACCTAAAACTATTAACCCGTTTCATACGTAATATTAAAGCTATACTGGTAAAAGCAGGTCAGCTATTTGAAAACGCATCTTTCAAACAAGCATACGTAATAATTAACAATGCAAAATTTGTAAAAGCATATAAACACATTTTTTACTCGCTTATTTCAGAAACATCAAAACTTCCTATCCAAAGCAATACCATGTTCTCACATGAGAACAAATAAATCAGCTTTCATTCCAAATTAAACATATAAAAATGTCATTTTTGGCACGTGTCTGCATAAAATGAAACAAATATGAAACATGATATTTGTGGAAAATAAATGGATGAAAACATTTTCTATAATATTTTACTATACATATATTACTAATCCAATTAATTACTAATCCAACAGTTTTATTTAAGGCAAATATGGCTTAACATCTACAAGTCATCACCTGTAATAGGAGCCCAACATATAATTTCTTAATTTTTTTGGGGGAAGAGACATAAATCTGTTACCAAATGGTATAAGTGAAATATTTAATTAGTAGATTGAGGGGGAAAATGCTGATGAATTACGACTTTTAAATTTTTACATATATCATCAGCTCTGTGAATCATGTTTAACAAAATATTCTAGAGACAATAAGTCCTTAAAATAAAAAAGTGACACTCTAATGAACTAAATCAATCATCATAGTTGATCGATCTATGAAAATTTCAATATAACTATTCGATAAAAACTGGCGATTTTAGATCACTTTATCAAGATCTCAAAGAAGCCAATCAGGGTTACTCTAGAATAATTGGTCTAGACTATGAAAATGATGATTGTTCTAAACTTGCAATATTCAAAACTGAATAAATAAGCCATATTTGATTGCAGAAGATATAAATGTTTATTTATTGATTTAGAAGTTGAAATATTAAAATAAGTAAAAATAATTAAAAATAATAATAAATAAAATATAAGTGAATTATATGACTATCGAAATTTGAAGCTTAAAAATATTTTGCTGAAAAACTTTTTATGAGACCAGGTTATATAAAATTGATTGAACCCTTTAATCGGCATTAATACTGGCGAACCAACTGGTCGCCAAAGGCGGCTAGTATTAAATATAATTATTTAATGAAAAGTAGCTAAAATAGAATTTTTCTTTGTTGACTTCAGTTGGAATTGACTTAATTTTTTAAATATATATTAGTTGTTTTCATTTATTTTTCAACTTTGATTGTTAAAAACACCTATAGAAGAGTGAAAAGATGCATATTAATTTTTCATGGTAATTTAACTTTCAATTAATATACATATTTATTCATCTGAGCAATAAACACACCCTTGTATTAGGATGACGGGTTACTTTTCCGAGTGTAAAGAGTTAAATATGGCTCTGATGTCATTTGGAATAAGATAATATTGTCTTTGGAAAATTTTATTTAGAATTCCAATAAAAATTAGAATATTCAATTTTTTTTCAGAATTCTAATTAATTAAAAATTAAATGATATTCTCGAAATTTCTTGCTATAGCCTGCAAAAATATTTTTACACAAAACTGATTTTCAAATGCTTTTAAAATAAAAAAATAATTTTTTATAACATTAATTCTTTTTGATGCTATTGAGAATTTTTTATTGAAATTTTAATCGTATTGAAATTAACGTATTTTCTTATTGAAATACCATAATATTAAAAAAAACCTGTTATTTTGAATAATTTATTTAATTTTTACGATGAAATTCTAATTTTCTTAAAGTTTTATCCAATTCTTAAGGGGGTGATTATCTTTTATCTTTAAAATTTAAAACAAAAAGATCCTGTTTATTTTTGACTCAACTGTCATACAGAAAATGAAAGTAGATTCACTGGAGCTTGAATTATATAAAGCGCTATATTCTTAAACATTATGATGGGACTCTAATCTTATGAAATTTTTATCCATTGGAAAGGTTCATGTTTATATAAAATAGAATAGGTGTTGAGCTATATAATATTATTTGCATTTATCCGAATCTAAGGATTAAAAATATATAGTTCAGGAAATTATGATGATAATTTTAGTCTTAAGTTATTTAATTAAAATTAAACACAATCAATATTCCTACTGGTAGCGAAATACTTGGCTACCAGTGCCAATTTATATTTCATAGATTATTTATTTTTATTAACTAATCATTGAAAATCATTTAATTTATTCCATGGCTGTAATGTAAGAACGGAAAATCTATCTGAATTTTAAAAGAAACTGATTTTTTAAAGAGTATGGTAAATATATCTTATGCAATTAAAAATTTCATTACTACATTTACAAAATCGACACAATATAAGCATTAAGGAAATTTTTGATTTAAATTGTATTATAAGCCAAGTACATTATAGAATGTTCCATTGTTTCATGGATTCTAAAATTTCCCTTGGATTTTTTTTTGATGAATAGGTATAATTTATATTTGGTGCATGGAGTCAAAAGATATCTTTCTAATAAAAAAAAATCAAAAACATCTTTCTGATAATATTTATTCTCCCCCGCTGCATTTTAATATTTTACTCAATGAATCATTTGAAATTTAAAGAACACATTGCAAATAAACTTTGAAAAATATTTCACTACAGGTGAACACAAAATTTTTACTGCTGGCGCTTTGATGAAAATTGCTTGGATATTTTGAAACGTCTTTCGATAAATCTTCTTTTACTCAATTGCGATGCCAAAACATCATTTTTTAAAAAAAGAAAAATATCTCATTCTTAGTTAAAACGCTCTATTTTGAGGCTATGGAGGCAACGTTTACAAAGAATATGCATTTTTTACTTTAGAGAATATACAGAAGCTTTTGTCAGTTTTAATAGTTTTTTTTCGTTGTCATGGTTACCATTTCCTTTGGTACTCTGACAATCTTTGAACGAAGATCTACTGAATTTCTTTCTTTTCAAATCTGCCTGAAAATGCCACTGAAAGACTCGTATATGATACTCTTTTCTTATCCTTTTTTTACTGTCTTAACTTATCAGAATTGTCTGTTTTTCTTATGAGCGTAAATATTGTATTAAACTGCTGTTTGGATGATGAAAATATGATCTTTTTGTATTTCAGGAGAGTAATTATTTTCAAATATTGGACAATTATAAGGAAAAATTTATTTTTGCTTTATTTCTTAATGTTGTACCTTTTAAAATAACACTTGCTTTTTATACTCTAAATGAAATTATTTTTTAGAAATTATATCATAAGAAATACTTTAAATACAACTAGTTTCATTTCGCTTACCTAAAGCAAGATTTAAAACTTTTATAAACTGACTTAGTAAATCTGTTTTTATCTTATCTGTAAATCTAATCATTGAATCTGTAAATTAAACTAAATATATCTTATCTGTAAATTAATAAAAAATATGAAACACCACTTAATCCTTTATCTGCCGAATTATTTTACCATCAGGTTTTGAAATCTATTTTTGAACCATTAGTTAAGTTTTTATAAAAAATAAACCCAGGGAGAAGAAAAAAACTTATTAAATTAGTTAAAATAATTTAATGAAATAAATTATTAATGAAAGATTTTTAATGTTATTATTTAGTTGACATCTACTGCTTTATATTGGAAATATGTCCTTTGTGCTCTTTCGATTACTGTTTGAGAAAATAGTCATATTGTGAAAATATCAATTGTATTTAAACTGTACTTTAAAGAACCATCGATAAATAAAGGGTTAAGACATATATAAAATTAAAATGACTTTTTAAATAGTTTAGCTAAGTGCAACTCAGATGCATGATTTTATTTGTTATTTATGCTTACAAAAATTGAAGAATCTGAATGAACGTGAAACTTTTAGAATTCCAAATTTTCATAATTCCGAGATCTCAGAGGTGGCCTGATGGTAAGGTCTGTGCATGACAGTTGGTGGGTTTCAGTTTCAATACCCGTTCCAACGACGAAACGCCGTATAAGCAGGTTTGTGGCATTCTGAATCCGTAAGGATGAAATGTCCCCACGCTAATGTGATGCTGAAGTTTGGTGAAAGGGAGCACTAATTCAGGTGCTGTCCTCGTCATCTGATCACGTTTCAAATTTATGAGGTCCATTCCAAAATAATCCTCACATTTATTTAAAAAGAAATGGTAATATAAGTGAATTGAACTGAATTGAGACTTTAAAGTAGTCTTAAGAAAATTGAATTAAGAAATGGGAGAATATTGAAAAGGATTGTTTAAGAAACTCCTTATATTATTACGAAATCATAACATGGGCTTTCTGCTCGCGTAGTTTAATAGTAGTAGGCAAGATAGTTTTACACATAACTGAAACGGATGCTGAATGGATTCCAAGTAAATGATTCCAGGGATTGATGATAAGGTGATTATTTATGGCAGAAATCATGATTTATGAAACTATTCGAATTTTGCTTTAATCGCTATCAAGATTTGAGTTCTAGCGTTTGTTCTAAAACATTCGATGCCCTATAATGATGAATATAAAGACACAAGAGGTAAGAGCTCAGATTGAAAAACTGAATTGATAGAAAATAATTAAGTGGAGTTCTTCATAGGTGTGTTTATCCTCAGGGGTTGTTTAGTAACCATTTGCTGCTATTTACTACTAGTATTATTTTTATATTTGTTTTGGCTATATTTTGTAACAATATGTTGTTCATCTTTTTGTATATAATATAGTGATGCCATTTTTTACTGAGTATGTTGGATTTTTTTCAATATTCACGTTTATCGTATGGATTTTTACTTAAAAGTATCAGTCTCCATTGGTCTCTCCATTCTCTCTTTCAGATAAAATATTATAATTAAATTACTTTTTCCATCTCGTAAGGTCACTAGGAATCATTGCAGTATTCCATTTTTTATGCATTTTTTAATATTAAGTGGCGAGGTAATGTCTTAGATGGTAAACAAATCTGGATATAAATGAATAATCATTGTATAATTTTTTATTTGCGATTTTCGACTACCGAGTATTTGATCGACACATTAATAGTTTTATTTTAGTCACATCAATTAACTTTGATAAGTTGCATTTTATCACAACAAAAGAAAGTGCTATTATAAATTATACTTGAAAACAAGCATGAAGTATTCTGATTGGCTATCTATGCTTGAGAATCAGAGAATGTTTCTTTTTCTTCTAACGTAATTATAGTGAAATAGCGTTTTTGAAATTTTTTTTTCAGAAGAATAAGAAGCCGTTTCACTCGTATTTAGTTCTCATGATCTTTCAATTCTGCAGAGCATTTTTATAAGTTGTTGTTTCTAATGCCACTTGCTATGGACAGGATCGTTGATGTTTCAGCGATTTTAAGCCGGAATGAGCTTCTCTCGTTCCGAAGTAGCGCCAACTAGGGCCAATAGTACGACTTTAGCTACTCACTCATCACACTCGCTTGCACAGCCTCTTTTTACAGGGGCGAGCATTCACACTCCTTACAAATTGAACATAGAAGAACAACCCTGCCTAAACCGGGACTCGAACCCAGATCGCTCAGATCACGGAGAAGAAGCACTACCCCTATTTTGAAACACCGGCAAAATTTTACAAGCTGGAGATAAGTTATGTTGAGGCTTTCTAAGATAGGATTTTGTTATAGAACTTCCAAATTCGGCAGAAATACACTTTGGTATTAAATTAAGAAAAACTTTGAGGGATTTTTGAAATTTTAATTAAAATTTTATTAATTACTAATCAAACGGTATTTACAACTTTCCTCCCATATTTTTAAAATTTTTATTTTACCTGCAAGTTAGGTTTAACATCAAAACCAAGCAACGATGAAATATTTTGTATTTCTATTTTTAAACGCAGATATTTTTTAATATGTTATAATAAGATGCATAAAAAATCATTATCTTATTTATAGTTTGAAAATTATTTTTTACTATTATACACATATTTTTTTTTACTGAATCAGAGATATTTCTTTTGAATACATCTCTGAGAGCCGGATCTCTGTCTCAGAGGTAGCGTGTCTTCCTCATGTCCCGGTTTCGAGTCCCTATTCGGGCACGGTTGTTCTTCTGTGCGCTATCTGTGAGATGTGTGACTGTGCACCCTTGTAAAAAGGGGCTGTGAAAGCAAATGTGGTGAGTGTGTAGCTAAGTCGTACTCTTGGCCCTGGTTGGCGCTACTTCAAAAAAACAAGGGACGCTCCTTTCAGCTTAAATCTTTAGCTATATTTGGGGGGGGGGGGCTTGTCTATAGGCGACTGCCATAAGTAACAACATTTCTGAGATATAAAGCAAATCTTTAAACCTGTTCTTTACAAACAAAGTTCCAATGCAGGACGATTATATTTCTTATACATATATTATTAATGAGTATACTTAGTTTCAGTGAAAAAATATTTAGATTTGAAGTTAAATTGAAAAAAAAGAGAAAAGAAAGACGTTTTGTAGTATAATCTCTTTTGTTTCAATTTAAACTTCGAATTTTAAATAATATCTTAAACAATTAAAGAGATTGCTTAGAAAACTGAATATAACATTACAAGGCTTCTAAAAATAATGTTTAATATATAATAATGTATAATTAATATGTAATGTAAAATAATGTATAATATAAAAATAACGTCAAAATATATTGTTTAAAAATATTTTTCTGGGGAATCCTTTAAGACATAATTAAATAAAATATTTATTCGAAATTTTTTATCTTGGGGAACCAACCAGTCACCAAAGGATGCTAATATAAAGAAGAAAAAATTATGCAATCGGGGTGATGGTATTTTTCTATTATTTTAATAATAAAATTTATTTTTCAGTTTTTTCTTTATTTTCTGATAGATAATTAGAAAGCTTTGAAAAGTTAAAGAATTGCAGAAAGTTAGAATGTAATTAGAAGAAAGCGGTTGGAAGCTCATTTTTAATTTAAAATTCGAACTAATTCCTTAGGCAATGTAATTTATGACATTCTATTAATTTCTATGTCTAATGTTGATGAAAATTCACCTATTATTAATATGAGACATTCAAACATGTAAATTTAATGACTTCATATTTTGAATATTATTTGAAATCGCTGTAAAAAAGAATTCTGAAGCTGTAAAAAATTTTCTGTCACGAAACAATACCCAAGAGTTTTACCATACTTAATTGGTGTATTTTAAAAAAAGTAAATGTCACAAAATATTTCATTCGTTATCATTTTAACATAACGAGGAGGAAAATTAATGCTCTCATCATTTCAACAAATTTTTTTAATGAAAAATAAGTTTTTAATAACATAAATGTATTTCTTGCCAGTTTTCCCCCATTTTTATTTTGTTTAGTTTAAGAATAAAATTAGAAACGGAGGTCTTATAAAAATATTTTTTTAAAGAATGTTTCATAAATTTCGATAAACTGAGCTTAAATAACTTTAAAGATACATCCAAATTAAGCACTTAAGTCCATTATCAAATTCAGAAGATTCCTTTAGGACCATTTGTTTCAAATGCAAATAAGCATTGATTTGAATGGCATTACTTTACTTCTTAATGGTTCCCAATTTATTATCGTCTGAATTGCAAAAAAGTTGTTCTTTTTTAATTTTAAAAAGCTTGAGAGTATTCAGATATATTCATTTTTCTTGTTAGGGTTCTTAGATCGATTAAATGGATGACAAGAATTCAAAGTAGAAGTAATTTTGAAGTGAATAATATCAGAAAGAGTGGATCAAATATATCTGCTTTTCAACTCCCAGAAGAATACGTCCTATGAATAATTTTGTACTTTTCAGGTTGTTCTAAGGAGAAAGGTATTCACTTATAAAACTTTAATAGCTAAGAAATGCGATGCTTTTTTTAATTTACTCTTCAAAAACTAAGATAATTCTATTTCTACAGATTTTCTTTAATGATTTCTAAAAATACTTACTTTAAAAATCGAATGTATTTTCTGAGAGATCTAAAAGTTCTTGATGCCGAATGCAACACGTTAAAAATATAATAAAACATTGTTTATCACAAGCATTTTTGCGTCATTCAGTAGAAAATATTAATGCATCAGTTGAAGAAGTATTTTATATTTACGTTAATGCATTTTTATAGTGACGTCATACTAGAAAAGTCGTTGTATATGTCACTTAATTGCCAGTTGTCCTGCGATGTACTACGTCGTTAAATCTATTTCATTCAAAAGATGCGCAATGACCTCCGAAAAATTGGAGCAGTACATTTGACTTAAACCACGTGAGTACTGATTAATTACATCGTTTTTACGAATGAGTAAATTGTTCTTTATCTTTAAAAGCATTTTCAAATAGTATTTAATTTACAATATTAAAGGTAAAATATCATAAAATGGGGAAATGAAACGCATTTATAGTTTATTATAAATTGCAAACTAGCTCATTCCTTTTAGATAATTTTTTAGAATTCTGTAATGTAAATTTCCGTCTTCTGTGCTCCCCATATTTTCAAAAGACAATTCTTCAGTTTTCTGAGTATTTAAATAATCCAGTTTATTTTGTGGGTGAAAGCTAAGAATGATCCCTTCCCCCTTTCCAGTTTTATTCTTTTAACAAAATAAGAATCTGTCAAAGACATGTATTGTTTGCTTCACATAATGACTTGAAGGATGGCTATGAAAATCAAACTGCAAAAAAGCGCAACTGAGAATAAGGAAAATTAAATATTAGAGCAACAAAGGAAAAAAGAAACTCCATAAAGTGTACTAAATTTTAGAAAGTAACACCACAATA
>JAOUZG010001186.1:475081-502751 GCA_026289955.1 Argiope argentata
TCTCAATGATGCAAACAAAAGAATGATAGATTGTTTTATAATATAGTCTCCGAATAAAGGTTACTATTTGTTATGTAAGCATATATCTTATGTATCTACTATTCTTATCCCTCTCAAAAACGTGAAAGGGAGGCTCTCGATATAGTGGTTGGTCCTCGCCATCCTGGTGGGCACAAAAAGAGGTTTAAATTGGCTACCTCTCATCAGTGACGGTATGTACTTCTCTAGGGAAGGGTTGTTCCTTGATCGTCGATGCTCCAAAAGATCTCAAATACTGTTCTCGCCTGTGCTATTGTCGTGATAGTTTGGTCATTCAGTTATACCCGTGTGCTTATATCGAAGAAGTCAACTACTGTTTGTAATATGTTATCACTGTTCGCATTTTTTTACTAGTCTAAAGACAATGTTTCCGAATGTCAAGTAGTTTCTTAGCTTTAAACCATACTTCAAATAAAATTTGAATTTTAAAGATTTCCGTGATTTATACAAGAAATCACAATTAAATAATCGTATTAAATATATAAAAGTGTTATTTTGAGGACTTGCTTGTATGAAATTAAATAAATAAATACAAAAAAAAAAGAAGAAAAATGAAATCTACGTCAAGTTATTTTGTAAGAAAACTATTATTTTAATTTCAAGTTATCTTGTAAGAAAACTATTATTTTTATTGTCATTTTTTGCCTTAATTAATTTAAGTCATTAAGTAGTTTAAAAGAGTTTATAAAAGCAATACTGGTAAGAGCAAGTCAAGCCTTTTGAAAACGCATCTGCTTTCAAAGAAGCATACACAATAATAGTGCAAAACTGGTAAAATTAGGTCAAAAATATATGCGATTAAAAATGTTGATGAACATTGCCATTTTTGTTTCAATCATTGCCTACGTTATTTCAATCTTCAGTTATTTGGTGCCTTTAATTATTCAAAAAACCCAAATGAAAACGACATCATATTCTGATAACACTTTTAAGTCATTTTAAATGAATTACATGAGGACAAATTTAACTACTTCGAATTATACTAATTTTATTTCTATCTGAATACATCTGAATAAGAATCTAACCATTTTCTTAATTTGCATTCTTTTTTAGCATTTGAAAACATGGTGTGGTTTTCGTTAGGGTTTTTAAATAATTGAAGCTCGTAGTTGCGTAGGCAATGAATAAAGCATAAATGGCAATATTCATCAACATCTTTTAAACGCATGCAATTTTTTTTAACCTTTTACCAGTATTACATCATATTATGTATGCTTCTTTGAAAGTAGGTTTTAAAAGGTTGATCTGCTTTTATCAGTATTGTTTTTTCAAGCTGTTTTAAACTACTGAATGATTTAAATGAATTAAGACGAATAATGACTTAAAAATAATAATTTTCTTAAATGATAAATTGAAATTTACAATCGTTGATTTCATTTTTCTTTTTGTTTTGATTTTTTATCATGTCAAAACATTGTGTTATTTTGGGAATGAGAGTCAACAAAAATCCGTGAGCGAAAAAATAAAAGTTTTATTATATGCACGGGCATCTAAAAAATCAGCTTTTAACAACGTGTTGCCATCGCATTTACAAAAACTCTGATTTAAAAAATAAGTTAATGACTACAGTAAATAAAACCTAGAAAAATGCCATTTTGAGCACGTGATTATATCGAAATGAAATAAAGAGGAAATGTGATATTTTTTTTAACAATAAACGCGAGACGAAGATTTTTTTCATCGTTTGGAGTACTAAAGGGACTCATTGAATGAAACCATTAAAATGAATAAAAATATAATTTAACTTGCACGAGCAAGTGGTGCTTGGCCGTTGAAAAAATGATGTTCTGACATGACGCATTGAAATATGCATAGCAGATTTCATTGTAATCTTTTTTATTTCTGTTCTTCTCTTCCTCTCTCTCTCTCTTTTGCTGTTGAAAATGTCAAATTCTCTAAAGAAATATGAGCATCCCAACATCTATAAAGGATATCTAAATGAAAGATGATAGTTATTTGGTTTCTGATGAAAGAAGGATTTGATGTGAAATTGTAAACACATACACATACATTCCCGTAATTTTATGTTCTTCTAATTTGAAATTTTATCAAAATCAATCATTTAAAATATATAATATTATTATTTGAAAGATAACAATCATAATTTGTGTCCAAACCATTTCATATTAATAAATATTAAGGTTAAAAAATCTTTTTATTAAGAATATATATATAAAATATAATATATAAAACTTCTAATTTTGAAAAAAAAATGTATTAATTAAAAATTTTTTGGTAATATATCTGTAACTTCTTTTTGGAATTCTTGGGAAATTAAAGTTTTTTTAAGCTGAATAATTATTATTACAATAAACGGTATGTTATTTATGGAAGTTTAAGAATTGCTTTTGTGATTTTCTGTTGCATTATCAATAGTATTTAAACAAAAAAAAACAGATTTTGAATACTTAATGTATACTTAAATATAATGCTTAATACTTAATACTTATATACTTAAGTATAATGCATACTTATAAAGATTTTAAGTATCATCTATACTTAATTTATTTATTCTTATTATAACACGGAAGTTGCTAATAAAATATTTTCATCGCACTTTAAAATAATCCTGACCATCTTTGAGATTTAATTTACAATAATAATTTTACATTAAATTTTAAAGTTGAATAAGTAAACATTTCTATGGAAAAGATTACTTTACCATCTCATACTGACTATCTATAATTGATGAACTAATTTGAAGGATCAATCACAATTTTTCTGTAAAATAATTTTAAAAAACATTATTAACAAAAATAATTATTTTTACATTATTATGACAATCAATCATCAAGCAATTAGCGCCCGGCCAAAGCTGCTTACTTCCGAAAACAATCCTTTAAAAGCTTCTGAAATTTAAGGCTGTAACAGTTAATAATGCATTAATGGATGATTTCGATGCGAAGCAGGGAAGTCGTTGATGCGGTGGGTGCTGTCAATTTTACTACACAGGACCACCCATGGCTCGTTCTGATTTTTATTAGACGTAGGCGAGTGGATGGTGTTTGTCCACCCGTCGCCTGAAAAGTTGTTCAGATTATATGCTTGGAGGAGGCAGGAAGTATCAGCGGCATCGTTTCCGATCGTCTTTTAGGGTAATCGGTTTAAGTTTCAAATATAAAAAACAAGTTTAAAACTTTAAATTGTTTAACCAAGGCTTCTTCTGAAAGAAAAAAAGAACCTAAAAGCATATTTTTTATGATGTAGAAGTTTGAAATGATTGATTTTTGAAAAGTTTCTGAAAATGCATAATCTAGTTAAGCATAAAAAATGTTTCTGAGTAAAATGTTACATCGAAGATACTGAGATATTTTAGAAAGTTTAGAGATTTTGAGTGTCGAATGATACATAAAAAGAATCTTTTATAATGTATTAAAAATTTACTTCATAGAAAAACAATTCCAATTTTATTAAGTTTAGTCATATATTTACGATATAATTTATAAAAGAATGCATAAAATATTTCTTTGCAAAGTATAATTATTTTATGTATAAATTTAATATAATAGAAATTTTGTAGATCATTCACAACATTTTGAATAAATACCAATAAATAAATGTACTATAAATTTTCTAACGTTTCTTGTTAATTATAATCCATATTCGTATTTAAATCCCAATTATCTTTAATTTATAGATTAATTAAAAAAGGCATTTTAATTTAGCTCCGTTTTCTTTATTCTTTTCATTTAATATAACATATTTTTTGTTTGTATAAACTTAAATTTTATACTCAGTTTTGCTCTCATTTCCTGATTCATTAGAGTTTAGAAAATTTTTACTCTTTTATATCTTCGATGACAATACATTCATTCCTTTCAGGTCATAATTAGTCGGCGTCTTAGCATTCGGGGTCTTTTAAGAGTGCTGGGCATCCCGGGTTCGAGTCCCAGTTCGGGAATGGTTGTTCTGTGTTTTTTCTGTAAGTTGTATGAATATCTTTTTCTTATAAAAAGGGGGCTGTGAAAGTGACTATGATGAGTGTCTAACTAAGTCGTACTCTTGGCTCTAGTTGATGCTACTTCAAAACAAGAGACGCTCCTTTCTGCTTAAAATTCGTTGAGGCTTCTGTGAAGTTTGCCCATGGCAAGTGCCACTAATAATAGCAACAATTAGCTCATAATTATCTATTAGATGATAAATCTAATTAAATTGTGATTCTTCTCTTGTAGTATTATCGGATAATGAATATCAGGGCAAATAAACACTTCTGTTCAAATGAAAAAAAAATTAATGAACCGTATAACAATTTTTTTTTTGCATTCCAAAAATTATTTTAAATTTATATACTTAAGAATTTTGAAACTCTTAAGCACTCTTGTAAAAAACAACAACAATAAATATACAAAAATTGGGTGAATAGACCGACAATAGGCACCATTTGATTTTTCATAAGGTTTCATGACGCTTATTAGTTTAATAAAACTTCTAAATAAATTTTCTGATGGAACGTGTCATTTTCCCATAGCAATTTATTTCATTTTTCCTCAAGACGTTGAAAAACATCGTTTCTCAATTTATTTTACAAAACTAATCTCTTTTTATCAATAATGTCAGGTCAGATACGTTGTGACCCAGTAAGGGAAGTTAATTAAGTTTGCATGGCATTTTAAAAGTGGCATGACAAGTTAAGACTTATTAATAACTAATATTAGCGTTCGATTATTTGTTTCTCATCATTTAAACTTGCGGAGGGGAGCTAGAAAATCTTTAATCTACGCTTTTTTTGTTCTTTGTTTAAATCCCTGAATAGTTTTGACAGACACGTGTGGTTGAAAGATAACATTTTGCTGCTTCAAAATCGTTAATCTTCTTAAAAAAGCTATTTTCTACGAGTCACGTTAATTGTTTCCGTTGTTATAAAAAAGGTAGCTTTTCCATTATTTGGTAAATATCAATTTAATAACCTATTGTTGGGTATTTAGATCGTCTTATTTTTTTAAAAATTTTTATAACCGCAGAGATTATGAGTGCTTATCCCAATTAATATGATGTTTTTTTGGTGCTTACTTGAAAAGGATTTAAAATCTTACGACACTAATAAACTTATCATTTAAATAGGTTTTTCTATTTTTGGTTCAATTTATGATGTAGAACTTAAATCTTTTGTAATTTTGAAAAATTATTTATTAAACCAAAAGAGAAAATAGAATATTAGTGTTAAAAGTTAAGGTTTATAAAGGAATACTAAAACCTTATATGAGTAAAGATAATAAGATAAAAAGTTCTTTATGTATGAGATAATAGAATTTAAAATTATAATAATATGAAAACCGTATAAATATTTTATAAAAAGCTACAATAATTATTTTAACAATTAGAGAAAATAAAATTTGTTAACAATTTTAAAATTTATAAAAGCATGCTAAAATTTGTAGAAATAATGATAAGATAAGAGTTTTCAATGTATGAAGTTTTATATTTAAAAGAAATCTAAGAAAATGATAGATTCATGATATAAATTAATCACGTAGTCCGTTTAACAATACAAGAAAGCAGAGTATTCTGAAGAGAGCATAATATTTATAAAGAAATACTAAAACTTCGTAGGCGTAATATTTAGATATGACATTTTAAATTTAGAAGTTAAATTATTTAAAAATTAGTTAAGAATGTCACATTCCACAAAGCTTTAGCAATTCGAATCTCAATTTTTAATTTTGGTTTAAATATTTGTTCATTTAAAAAATAAATGAATTTCAGAATGAAATTAAAATGTCAAAAACATATAGATAAGGAAAAAGAAAAAAAAAAGAAAGAACCTCAAAATAGTTTTTTTTCTTCAAGAAAAGTATATAATTAGTGACTATAATATTTTGTAGTTCTTAAATATTTTAGTACAGAATAAAATTAACTTCCATTACATAGGAGAATAGAATTCCAATAAAAAAAAGTCTTTCAACCATTTCTTTCTTTTTTTCTTAATTTCATGCCAAGAAACGTTTTTTTTTAAAGTTTTGAAGGATATAATAAATATAAAATCCCTACTTGTTCCTTTTTGCATCAAACTAAAAATTTATTCACTGAGAAACATATATGAAAATTTAACAACTAAAAACATGAGATATCTAAATGTTGAAGTCACTTAATAACCCTAAAAAATAAATTGTACGATCTTTAATAAGAACTTCATTAACATTTTATTCAAACGATGTCACATTTCTTTTTCATAACAAATATTTAAAGTTTCACAGAATTTTTAAAATTAAAAGATGCACGCTTTGACTTATTTCTATAAAGAGCAATTTTTTTAATTTTAAATTCTGTGCTATAGAATGAAAATTCATTCTGTAGCAATGCGATTAAAATTTTTTAAAAAGATAGCGTTTTCGGAAATAAGTGAGTAAATAATTAATTACACTTATAATTTATTCATTTTATTAACGATAAACGATAACTCTTTTTTTTTACTGGCTTGGATTAAGAAAAATAAAATATGTTGTAATCAAAATAATAAAAGTCTATTTTAAATATTAAATGAAATATAGTGATATTCTGAGTTTCATATGCGAAAATATTTATTAAAAAATTAAAGAATTTGCTAAATATCAATTTGTTTTCTATCATTATTCGAATGCATTTACACCTAAGGGAGATGAATCTGTTAAATATTCATAATTTTGAAAACTAACCTACCATATAAAACATAATACATGCTGTTTATTTATGTGTCAGTCAAAGATTTTTTTTTTTGCTTTAACTATTTATTACAATTTCTGATTTAATTCTATTTATATATGAAAAATATGTACAAATCGTTTGATAAAGTAATAAAAACATGATGGATATTTGCTTGTTTATAAAGCATTTGGTAACTTCATAAAACTCAAAATAGCAAATAGAAAAAAAAGGAATATTCTTTTAAAATCGTTTGGTAGCTTTATTAAGTACAAACAGTGATTGACAATGGATATTTTCTTTGCAAAAAATTTGATAGTTTTATAAGACATAAGCATAAAAAAAGAAGATGGATACTTATTTATACATTAGTAAATGCAAATCCAAAACATAATCAAGTTCTGAAGTTGACAGCAAATCTAGTGAAAAAAAAAAGAAGATATTTTGGGTACTAGAATGTAATCCTATCCCGATCTTATTTTATTTCATGAGCATTTGCATTTAATTCTGAGCAACAATCCTCCCTCCTGTTTCGAGATGTTTCTTTAGTCTGTATCAGATAGTTTCTGCGGATTTAGAAGCATTCTTTTCCTAGAAGAATTCCGATTTGAAGGAATAAAATGATCTTCCTATTCTATAGATGCGGTTAAGATACAAATTGTGTTCTTGTTGAGGGAAATAAGACTTCAAAATATTCAACATTTTCTACTTGTTCACTTTCTCAGTTGCTATTTCGGGAATGCCCATAAAACTATCCATCGTCTCCTGAAAAATACTTGTTTTTTATTTATTTTTTTACTGACGAATTTATCTTTAAGTCCTTTTTTGATGGTGTTTAAATCGATCTGCCTTATTAGTCAGAAATTAATATTAATCTAATACAATTATTTTTATGCCATTTCAATTAACAGTATGAAAGAAAATTTGTGTGTTGACGATCGAACGGCTAGATCGTGTGACTTAGGGTTATCAAATTTGTTTAGATATAAAATGGAAGATAACATTTGCATTTCAGAGTTGATTTGAATTTTTTTCTTAAAATTTAAAATAAAGTAGTGGGTTTTATATATTAACTTTCAAAAATGCTATTACGTGAAAAGTGGTCTCATTTTGAAACTCCAAAAACTATTTCTTTTACGGAACCAATTTAATAGCTTTGCATTTACCTTTTTCTGAATTTTGATAAATTATTTTTCTTAATTTCCAATAATAGTTTTCCTTATTAAAATAAAATTCAAACTTGCCACGTCTTCCACGTGTTCTGGGAGTCCCGAGTTCGAGTCCCGGTTCGGGCATGGTTGTTCTTCTGTGTGCTGTCTGTGAGATGAGTGAATGTGCGAGCAAATGTAGTGAGTGCGTAGCTAAGTCGTACTCTTGGCTCTAGTAAGCGGTATTTTAAAAACAAGACACGCTCCTTTCGGCTTAAATCTGCCACTGTATCAGCAGGGGGCTTGTCCATGGCAAGTGCCATAAGTAACAACAACAACAAATTCAAACTTCTATCAATATCTCGTCAAATAGTAAACGATGCCCTTCTATTGTTACAATTTAATGTAAGTAAGAAATTTATGTTTATTATGAACACAATTTGCATTAAAAATAAAATAAATTTTACCGTTACTGTACTGTGAAAGATAACGTTCATTTAGAAAATAGATAATTGTATACTAGCGATTTTAACTTTCCCCTATGATGTCATGCGATATCATAGAACCCTATGAAGAAGACTCATAAACATGGTAAGCAGAGTAAGATAATTGCCACTAAAACAATACGAATTCATATCTGTCTCAATTTGATGCTTAATTTTTTGGGGTGGTAAATGATATGTACGTTCCGAAGATTAGATTTCATTCCATATTAACTAAATAATTTTTTTTCATAAAGTATCAGAGGAGGAATCTCTCTTATATTAGGCTCAAAATTTTAACAATGCAATCATTGGGTAGAAAGGGTTAAAAAGGTTTGCTGAGGGAATTATACCAAATTATACTTAAGATATTTAAATAAAAATAAACACGGACAGTATTCCCGCTGAACAAACTGAATACCTAAAAGGATTAATATTTAGTGTATAAAGTCTGTAATGTATCTAGCAAATTTTAACAAAAGTTCATTGAATGTTTTTTACTTTCTTTTACGTATCGAAGCGAAGGAAATAGACTGATTTTTTTAGTTTGGTTTGAAATACTATCCTTTCTTTCTACCTCCAATAAAATCGACTAATTTTTAAACTTAATTCTCTCAAATATTTATTTACTTATTTAAATTAATATGAAAAATAAAAATAAAGCCGGTTTTAGCATTTATCGTAACCTATAGGACACCGCTATTTTAAAACTCGATGACCTTTAATAATTTAAATATTTTATACAGTTGATTGAGTTTTCCGAAGAAGTGGTTATTTGAAAAATATTTTGAATTTATTATAGTTCAATGATTCCAGGTGGGCGCTTAGCTTCATTTAGGCATAGTAGATTATTTCCAGATTATGCCATTTTTATAAACTCTCAACAATTCTTAATTGCAGAGGAAAAGTTGGGGCTGGTTATTGATTTGAGATGAATATATAGATTTGAACAGTATTTTCATTAAATATTAAATTCAAGAATGTTATAAATTGTATTATCAATTGATTTATGTAAAAAGACTAATAATTACAAAAATATCGAAATTTATAAAATCGTTATTTGTTTGATTTTTGCCAATTAAAACAATGATGAAAAAATTGCTACATTTTCCAATATACGGTGTAAAATATCTAATTAGAAGTAATATAGTTGGTGTTTCAAAAATAATAATTTGTTTGCTTTTTCCGTGAATAATATAAACTAAATAGCTTTTGAGAATCGAAAATAAGCTTAAAAGAAAATTATTCTAAATATCTTTATCGACTTATAAATGTAAAAAGACTGGTATTTATAACTTCAGTAATTGTTGAATCAAAGTTTCCCAAACTATAATTTAAATTTCTTTTGGAACAGTAATACATTTTAAACTGCATTTAATTTAAATATAGAAATTTTTGTTTCATATTAAAAACAAAAAAAATAGTGTATTATAATGTGGTTATTGAACAAATAAATATTAAAATTAAATGAATACAATTTTGTTTATATTCTTTATTGTTGGACTCTTAAAGTAATACTTCTAAATGAGTGATTTAATCTATTTTTATCGTTTGCTTTGGTAAATTCAAGTATCAATTTTTTTCAAAATAATAGGCAAAAGTGATGGAAATCATAATATCTGTTTGTGTTTGTTATGTAAAGTGCTCTTCTTTGATTTTTAAATTTTTTTAAAAAATTACTTTACAGAAAAAATTTGGTAATCACCCACAAAGAAAAAAATGAGATTTTTTACAAATGTTATCAGTCCAGACAACAGAGTGTTTTAAAAATACATTTTTGACTTTATGTCAGTCAAGAATACGATAACTCAAAAATGCTATGAGTTTTTATTTTAAAAAATCCTGTTTATGCATGAATCACGAATAATCAAGCATTTACTGCAATACTATCATATCAATTTAGTTGTAGGCATGTAATATTTTTGAGAGAAGGCCCATAACAAGAAGATTTTTCTGAAACCTATAAAAATTGCAAAAATGTAATGTAAAAGGGAAAATAATCTGGAAATGTTAAATTTTTCTGAAAAATAAAAATATGCAATTTTGAGAATAGAAATTAATTCAAAATTTCATCTTCATTATGTCTTGCACAAATAGGATTTTTAATGAAATTTTCAGCCTAAACGGAACATCAATTTTCCTTCTTCAAGAGAGAGGGTTACATCCTTTAAGGAATGAGGATAAGGCGTTGCTGCATAAGAAATCATTTTTTGGTTCCCTGGGGTTACAGAAATAGTACGTATCGGCTATTATAAATCTCATCGATAATGGTGGAATTCGTTCCTTGGTAAGGGATTTGTCTATGAGTCGATTGTAAAGGGGTGTATTTTAGATAATTCACCGTACTCATAATATTATTCGAAGAGTTTCAATGGGTTTTTATGCGTACTATGAATTATCAGTGCTTCTTGGTTGTTTAAATCAATATAAAAAACATTACACTTTTTAGGTTTTCTGATGAAAACTGTAGTTTTATGTAATGTGGTAATTTAATCAATTATTCAATTTTATATCATTAATGTTTCATCTTAATTTCGAGTAACTCAACAGATTTTAAATTGTTTAAATTAACAATTTAACTTTTACAACCATAAGCATTCGGTAATAATGACTTTAAATTTCTAACTTAATTGAACTGAACATAGAACATTGTAACGTTTTTGAGTAGTCTAGTTTCCATCCTATTATCTAAATATGTAGGAAAGAGTGAATAAATCTAAAAATCGCTTTAAATGTACATCAGTTCCACCTCCTCAAGAAATGACAATAATCTATAAAACCGGAACTAGAAATCAATTTTTAATATTGAAATGCGTCTTTCCTACAGTTCATTAGACTCCTTCTCAGATTTCTCAGCATATTGGGAGGAAATTCCACCTATATTTGAATACTCTTTTAGAATAAAACGGCTATACCGATTTTGATCAAATTTTACATTTAGAATAAGATTTTACCTTTTAACTTCATCTACAGCGGTGACCTTTCTGAAAAAACTTTTTTTGTTACTACGTTTTCGGTTATTTTATTACAGCATTTTTTTATCTGCTCATTTTTATATACCACCATTTCGGACACGTTTCACCATGGTAAAGCTAAGTGTAAGTTCAAAAATATAAGTAATGGTACATAAAATGTAAAATGAATGCAGTAATATGGCCAATTGTCTCATATAACAAGTTAAACTATGTGTATTACTGAATTTTTTTATATTTAAATGAAGAGTTATTTTATTACAGAATTTTTTATCTGCTCTTTTTTATATAGCGCAGTTTCGGACACGTTTCACCATGGTAAAACTAAGTATAAGTTCAAAAATATAAATAATTAATGATAAAATATAAAAGGAATACTGTAATATGGCCGATTTTTTCAAATAACAAGGTAAACTAAGTATATTCATGAATTTTTTTTATTTAAATAAAGAGTTTATAATTAGAATAAGATTGAAAAATATTCATATGAATAAATTCGTATTTAAATATTGTTACAAGCGGGCGTGCGGCACGAAAACTCGCCAAGGTTGGCCACGTTTGGCGAGGAGCCTCGCGCCAGCTTGATTGGTTTGGCGAAAGGAATAATCTAGTAGCCGCTAGATTGTGCGCGATGTTTTGAGAATTTTCACGAGACTCAGGTGCACGCGCTTCTCGGCTATATAAGGACGAGTAGCCGGCGTGAGTTAGTTAGTTATTTTCTCACATTTTTTTTTAGCTTTCCAGTTGTTGCTCGACCATGGAGGAGAGCAGTCGTCAGGAAATTGGTCCTGATCCGCCTATTGATGCTCCAATGGCCACGTCGATGCTTTGGTCTATGATGAGTAAACCAGTCCATTCTGCCAATAAGAAGAAACGTTTGGGTGCCGGATCTCAGGAAAACCTGTCAAGTTCCATCAACAATCCGGTGCTCCAGGGTGAGTCAGATTCAGTTTTGGATATTGGCTGTGCTAGTAATAAAAAGGACGAGGTTTTCTCCTCTCCCCCTAAAAGAAAATCTGCTAAGTCAACTAATGCTAATAATCTTGCCCCACAAATTAGTCTAAATAATCGCTTTGCTGCTCTGAATGATGAGCTAATGGATTCCTCCTCTGATAATGCCTCGGTGTCTAAAGTAACAAATGATAATGATAAAAATTGCACTAAGGATAAACCTCTCAAAATTCCCCCCATCATGTTAAGGTATATTAAAAATTACTCTGTAATACTTAAGGAAATTAAAGAAAAATTTGACATTAAAGAAAATGTTTTGGCTAATGATTTTATTAAAATTTTCCCTGCAACTTTTCAAAATCATGAAGAACTCTGCAAATTCCTTAAGGACAAAAATCTTGAATACTATATTATCCCCCCGAAAAACAAAAGACCAGTAAAAATCGTTATCAAAGGGCTACCTATTGATTTTGAAACTGAACTAATTAAACTTGACTTAAACGACCGCGGTTTTAATGTAAATAAAATCACTAGATTAACGCAATACAAAACTAGGAAGCCCCTGCCCATATATTTAATTGAATTAAATAAAAACGATATAGTAGACGAAATTTTCAAGGTTACTGAAATTGGTTATCTAAAGATTGTGGTTGAAAATTACCGGGGACGGTTTTCCGTTTCCCAGTGTTTCAACTGCAATCTTTTTGGACACACTGCTATAAATTGCTGCATGCAGCCGCGCTGCCTCAAATGTGGAGATGCACATATCACCCGTAATTGTATTCAAAGAGAAAGAATTGAGACACCCAGGTGTATTAACTGTGAACAGCTGGGGCACACCGCCGCGTATAGAGGTTGCCCCAAGTTCCCTAAAATTACTTCTTCTAGGCAAAATAGAGCGAACTACTTTTCCTCTAAAATTCGGCAAGAAAATCTCTCTTATGCCAGCTCTCTCAAAACCAATCTCCCCCAGCATGAACCCACAGATCAATTCATCCCATCTCAAATTCCTCCTCTTGTTAATGAAGACTTAAGTGATATGATTAATGCATTCAACGAAATTAAAAATCTCTTTCACATATTCCCCAATTTAATTAAAGCCGCCAAAGAAATGCGGAGTAATCCCGACCCTACAGCAAAAATTCTTATTCTCCTTAATGCTATCTGCAAGCCCTCCGCTCCATAAACTGTTTTGTTATTTTCCTAGCTCAAACCTTTTAGTCATTTCGCACAGCCAATCACAATCCTGTTTCTCTCTCTCGCCACGCCCCCAACTTACTGGGAGCACCAAGCTACTTTCCAGTCTAAGTCAGTCAGTCGCAAGCCACGCTGCTATCAACACCTGCTACGCTTGAGGGTAAGCCCCTGCGGGGCTAGGTACCTCACTCAATTTTCAATTAAGTGAGTTAGTTAGTTGCTATAGTGATTTGATAGAGTTAGTTGAGAGTTTGCTCTGAAATAAAAAGCGTCTCGCTGGACTAAAGAATTTGTGAGCTGTGTTTGCGTTTGCTGTTAACGCTGTGTTATTGAGCTCGCTGCGATTTACTGTATCTGTGCTATACGATAGCTGTTTTGCAGTCTGTTTTTATCGTACGTAAGACTTGAATTTACGCTATAATTGACTGTTGACTGCTGAATTGTATTTATCTGAAATTTTTACTTTATTAATTATCCTGTAAATAACTGTAAATAGCTGTAAATAAATTTGTTTGTGCTGTCCTCAACTAAAGTCCATTCAATCCGAACCCGCTAAGCATAAAAACGTAACAACTGGTGTCAGAAGTGGGATTGAATGGTGAAAACTAGAGCGATGGAGGAAGCAGAGAAAACAAAATTCGAACAACTTTTTGCTTTCATTAAAGAAATGGAGAAGAAGATAGAACAGAAGATAGATCAAGGCCAAGAGAATATGGAGAAAAAGATAGAACAAGGGCAAGAGAAGATAGAACGAGGCCAAGCTATTATAGTTGAAGCAATCAACACCAAAGTGGAGGCTTTGGCGGAAAAGGTTCAAGAGAACGAAACAAAGATTCATAATATTCAGCAGAGCTGTGAGCAGAATGTCGAAAAACTCCGTAGAGTGGAAGAGAAGTTTGAAAAAGTGGACGAAAGATTCAACTCATTCGAGGAAAAATTGAAGAGAATAGAAGGTGCACAGATAAAATCTGAAAGCCAATCCTCGAATGTTCGAGATCCCGAAATATCTCAACATGGTCCTGCTATTCCTAAATCAAGCATTAAAGTTTCCACGTACGACGGAAAAACATCTTGGCAAGTCTATAAGACTCAATTCTCCATCGTCGCAGAAGCCAATGGTTGGGATCTAGTCACGAAGGCTCGTCAACTGGCTGCATCACTACGGGCTGAAGCTGCTGATATTTTGAGGACTGTTCCTGAAGATCAACATCTGGAATTTGAAGCTCTTTCAAACGCTCTGGAGTTGCGCTTCGGAGAAAAGTGCCTCAAGGACTATAGCCGTCTTCAGTTAAAGACCCGGCAACAACGATCGAATGAAACCCTGCAAGAGCTTGCAGCAGATGTAGAGAGGCTCTCCCATCTTGCCTTCTCCGACTGTCCTGCAGAGGTACGGGAAACACTGGCCCTGCAGTATTTCATAGACGGTGTGAGGGATCCAGAGATACAAAAGTCACTGCGAATGGCTGAATTGAAGGACTTGAAATCAGTCTTGGTTTACTCAATGAAATTTGAAGCAGCTCAGCAAGCTTCACGGAGGGATCGCCACTCAGTAAGAGGTGCTACGGTTCAAGATGCATCGGATCCTTCGCTGCAAAATCTATTCGAAATGATGAAAACAATCTTCCAGTTTATCCAGAAAAGAGGTGAAAGGTCCAACAAACATGGCCAGAGAACTGTGAAATGTTGGAAATGCGGCGAAGAGGGCCATGTTAGAAGGAAATGTCCAGTCCACTTAGATAAACGGGTTAAAGACGCTTCTAGAGACAACCAGGAAAACCGTTTTAGAGTTTTACAGATATCGTCCAGAGGCGGCGGTGAAAATGGTGTATTTGTTGAAGCCTTCGTCAATGGAATTCCCTGCCGAATGGTCGTTGACACAGGAGCCAACGTGACCATCATGCGTAGAGATGTTGCAGAACGACTTGGGAGGAAAATTCTCTGGACACCGTCCTGCATCACCCTCGAAACGGTCACTGGTGACAGAATCCCGATTATTGGAAGAATGAATATTGTGATTAGATTTGAAAATGCTACTTACGACCATACCGTTTACGTAGCGAAAATTACAGATGATTTCATACTTGGTATGGACTTTCTGAAGAAGTATGATTTTGTAATCGACTTGAAAAATAACTCCCTGCACTCCACATCAGAAGTCATGACTCTTTTCCATTTGGGATCTGGAAGAGGAAATGGAGATACCTTATCAAGAAAGCCCTGCTCCGAGGGTTGTCGCAACTGCTCCTCGGCGGCAAAGAAACATGAGATTGATACATCAACTGCGCGCTAGATCGCAGAAGCCGTCCCACCTCAATCTGATCCCTGGAGTGATGAAGAGGTTCGCCAGGAACAAATGAATGATCCTGATATTAAACTGATTATGGAAGTTATGCAATCAAACGATCCAAGAACTAAATGGCAGGACATTTCAAGCCTCAGTACGGGAGCTAAACGTTACTGGGCTCTCTGGAATTCACTCGAAATTAGGAATGGTATCTTGTATAGAAAATGGGAGTCCGAAGATGGGAAGTCATTTAAGTGGCAACTTGTACTTCCCCGATCAAGGATAAATCAAGTACTGAAGGAGTTACACAGCAGTCCTGAAGGTGGTCACTTCGGAATCATGAAGACAACTCGTAATGTCAAGGAGCGTTTCTATTGGAACAACATGAAAGAGGATGTTCGAGAATGGTGCAGAACATGTGATATCTGTAACGCCCGTAAAGGACCGAAAACACACAGTCGTGATACGTTACAGCGGGATAATGTAGGCGCACCATTTGAAAGACAGGCCTCTGACATCTTGAGACCTCTTCCTCGGATGGACAATGGAAATAGAAAAGAACTCCAACTGCCCTATGATCCTCAGTTCGGGTGTCCTCCGGATACGCCTTCTTCGCCTGTGGATTATGTTCAAGAGCTCCAGGCCCGTTTAGAAGACGTGCACAGGTTTGCCCGAGATCGGATCAACATAGCGACGGAGAAGATGAAGACCAAGTACGACACTAAAGCCACCGGACATGAATTCAAGGAAGGTGACTAAGTATGGTTCTGGAACCCGATTCGACGAAAGGGACTCTCTCCGAAGCTGCAGTCTTCCTGGGAAGGCCCTTATACAGTCCTGAAGAGACTGAATGACGTCGTGGTTCGAATAAGAAAGTCACCGAACTCAAAACCAAGAGTAGTACATTACGACCGGCTAGCCCCTTATTATGGTGATTTGTCAAATACTTAGTTGAAACCATGGTTTCCTCATTTATGTAAATATAACCTGTATATTTGTAAATAGTGTTCTTTATGTTAATTCTTTTTCAATGATTATGTCTGTAATTTTGTGTGTATGGTATTGTTACTTTTGAGTGTCTCCTGCTCGGGGTCTGTACTGCCCGGGACGTGCAGTCCTTGAGAAGGGGGCAATGTTACAAGCGGGCGTGCGGCACGAAAACTCGCCAAGGTTGGCCACGTTTGGCGAGGAGCCTCGCGCCAGCTTGATTGGTTTGGCGAAAGGAATAATCTAGTAGCCGCTAGATTGTGCGCGATGTTTTGAGAATTTTCACGAGACTCAGGTGCACGCGCTTCTCGGCTATATAAGGACGAGTAGCCGGCGTGAGTTAGTTAGTTGCTATAGTGATTTCATCGAGTTAGTTGAGAGTTTGTTCTGAAATAAAAAGCGTCTCGCTGGACTAAAGAATTTGTGAGCTGTGTTTGCGTTTGCTGTTAACGCTGTGTTATTGAGCTCGCTGCGATTTACTGTATCTGTGCTATACGATAGCTGTTTTGCAGTCTGTTTTTATCGTACGTAAGACTTGAATTTACGCTATAATTGACTGTTGACTGCTGAATTGTATTTATCTGAAATTTTTACTTTATTAATTATCCTGTAAATAACTGTAAATAGCTGTAAATAAATTTGTTTGTGCTGTCCTCAACTAAAGTCCATTCAATCCGAACCCGCTACGCTAAAAACGTAACAATATCTTCAATTGAAAAAAAAACACAACTTCAATTAAAAAAAAATTACACACACATACCTGCCCACAAACATTCACAACACAGACACACGCGCACACACATACAAAAGGCTGTTTGAAGCTCCTCTTCCACATATATATATATTAAACGACAAAAATATTCAAAAACTCAAATATTGTAAAATTTATGTGAGACTACAAGTTTGTTTATTGAGTATTTTCTATAGGAGAAGGTAAAACAGCCTTTCAAGATTTTTTTTTTTTAAAAATACACTTGTTCATATTTTCAGGCGAAGCAGGAACTGAATCTGTTTATTTTATTGTTCGTTATATAAACAGGTTTCTTTAGGATATTTATTCCTTTGTCATTAAACTGGATTATATATTATAGCTTTAAAAATTATTTAAATAATTTTAAAAATGCTATTTACATAAGCTACTTTTTAAAAATCGCTTAAGTGAATTACATTACAACGGAGGTATTTTAAAAATTATTACTCTTCGTATTTATAATAATATATGTATATTTCAAAAAATTTTAACTTAATTTTTGTAGAAATTATCAGCGAAACCATATCTTACACTTCATTCTTTGTTTACATTCATGCTCTAACCTCTTTTGGATGCAAACACATTCTCCTTACGTAAAAAGTAAATGAAATTTTCTTCGCTTTTGAAATACAAGAATAATTTAAATAAAAATTTATTCGTAAAAACATTTTTCACTCTTTGTAAATGATATAATTTCTAATGTAAAGAAACAAATATTTACTTAGTAGATTAAATTAAAAATGTTTAACATGGAATATAGTTTTATCGAATTCATTTTACAGAAATTCATGATTTGTTGTCAAAAAATTACCTGGAAAACATTCTTTCTCAAGAGTAAGTTTATTCTTTCAAACGATATATCTTAAATCATACATGAATTATATTATTAAAATGGCTTGGGGTAGTTAGAACAGTGAAAATGTCAAATAGAACTAGTTTTCATGGGAAAAAATGTATATTATATTTATCTTATTATATTTTTTTACTAAGTGGCATTGTTTTCGTGGAAATATTGGTATCGGATTATTCAAATAATTATTAGTTTCGCAGTATTATTATTTCACTTTTGAATTGTACCTTATTATTATTTCACCTTTGAATTGAAGAAATTATTATTTCACATTTGGGTATATATTTTCAATGCCTTATTAAAATGTGTTTACAAAAGCAATCAGCATTTTTGAATGCTTTCAATTAGAAAACATCAAATTATTTAGTGTGTGGTATTTTGCTTTAAACATAGAACTATTAATGTTCGATCTACAGGTAGAATCCCATAGGAAGTGGAAATATTCAGGATAAAAGGTTAAAACAATCAAAAATTAATTTCTCTGACAGAGAAATAATATTCCAGAATAATTCCTAACAATAATAAAGTATCATTTTCTGTTATTTTATTCCCTAGTATTTGGATATTTAATGTTGAAAATTACATTCATCATGTTTTAAGCTGATTTGTTTAACGATTCAATAAGATATAATGATATTTGTAATTTCGAAATTTGGTTTGTTACTGGCGTTTTGATAATAATAATTTTTGCTGCAGATTAGAGTTATTTTGTTGGGAATGGGACTATATATTTTCTCATATGTATACAATTATTACACATGGCATTTCAATAATAAATTTTTAAATTTACAAAACTTGATGTTAGAAGAGAGGATCGAAGGACAACAAAATTTATAGGTTGGCAATGCCAGCAAACAAAGAAATATAGAAACTTGAATAATGTATGAGGAAAGATTTGAAACAACTGCAATAAAAAGCTTGCAAAATAGCTATCTATAGTTTGTAAATAATAAATAATAATTATAAATATAAACTATAATAGATATAAATAAATTGTTATAATACAAGTTGATCTAACTTTTTTTTATTTATTAAAATAAGAAAATAGAGAGAATCTTTAAAATTAGAATTTTTTCAACATAGAATGAAATACAAAATGACATTGGTTTAAATAACCAAAACCTGGGCTTCATTTCCTTACAGCTAAAAATTTACGGTTTTTGAGTTTCATTCATTATATTTGTTACCTCCTTTTCTGATCTATGCCGTTAAAGAAAACTAAGATTTTCAAAATGATTTGGAGTATGCATCCAGTTAGAAGTTCACCCATATTCCAAGTTATTTGAATACTTCAGTGTTCTAAAAAATACAGAGATGTCTTGTTTTTTTATTGATAAAATATTTTTCATCAATGATTGCAATATCTTCCTTAAATAAAGAGCAATTTTTCAGAGAAACATTAGTTTTCTGCTGTTGTTGTTGCTTCTTATGGTACTTGCCATGGACAAGCTCGTTGAGGTAGTCATCTACTTAAGCCTAATCAGTGTCTCTTGTTTTGTAGTAACACCAACTAGAAGCAAGAGTACGACTTTTGCTACTCACTCATCACATTCGCTTGCACAGTCCTTATTCACAGTCGACATATACACACACGTTACAGATAGAACAACCATACTCAATCAGGAATTCGAACCCAGAACGCCCATATTACGAGAAAGACGCGCTACCTTTGTGCCAAGAAGCTGACTATTAGTTTTCTTGCTGATACCTACAATCTCTGCATTAATAATGAAATCTTTTGTAACGTATATAAAGAAGAGGGAATTGACTTTCATCCATATTTATCATTTTTAATGCTTGTAGAAAGTTTTTATGAGTCTCAAACTTTATAAAACTTTAGTTTTAATTTTCAAAATTTAAGAATGTTAAAATAAATATTGTTTAAGACGCGAGATTTCTCTTATGCGCTGGTTAGAGACAATGATCACGTTCAGTTTGAGTCCCAAATTTTTATTTACATGTAGATACGGGACACTGCACACACATAAAACAAAAATACGAAATACACTCGATACTATCCCCTAATCTTTTGATTTCGTCAGTCTTATACTAAGACTGACTTCTTTCTCACTACGTCGGTTCCCGATTCCGACACCGGCTCTCGCAGACACCCACCATCTTCATTCCCCCCTACTCGTGTTTCCCCCCTCGAATCCCCCCTAGGATTCGCTCTTCACATCCCTTCTTCGTTCTGTAATCCATCTCTCATCTCTCTCTCTGGTTGATTTCTATCCTCACTCAACCCTTTTACCTCTGCGTTCTTGAGTATCTCCACGAAAATAATTTTTGTGTGAGATGAGAAAGGTTGCAAAAAACTGGCGGGCCTTACATAGTGTAAGTAATCTAGGCCTTAGTATTGTAATTAAGTAAAACGCGATAAGAAGTAAACAAAGTTCTAGGAATCTATTTTCTTCTATTGATCATACCGCTGTAGTTATAGCAGTACACAATTTTGTACTGCTAGACGCTGTTGGTGATTAACTGACTTACCAGAAACATTAATTGAAATAAATTCAAGAATTAAATTTATAGTGCAGGACGTGATGCTAGTGATTACCTTAAAAAGTATTTTTGAATATAAAATTGTGATGAAAATTAAATTATGTTGTTGTTGTTGTTACTAATGACACTTGTCATGGACAAGCCACCCTGCTGATACAGCAGCAGATTTAAGCCGAAAGGAACGCCTCTTGTTTTTGAAGTAGCGCCAACTAGGTCCAAGAGTAGGACTTAGCTACACAATCACCACATTTGCTTGCACAGCCCCTTTTCACGGGGAGGCACAGTCACGCATCTCACAGACAGCACATAGAAGAACAACCATGCCCAAACCAGGACTTCCATAACAAGAGGAAAACACGCTACCTATTTACCAGAAAGCCGGCAAATTAAATTCTCGTATACTTTATAACGTTATTTTGGTTATGTTTATTATAAAAAGGAATTTTTCTCATGGGGTCATGCCCCGTGACCATTTCTTGCCATTCGTTTGGGGTAACAGGTGAATATACAGTAAAGTCATAATATAACCATTATTCAAATAAATTAACAAGCAAAGATGTCATTTATTTTAACAAACAAATTGAACACAGCAATATTTTCATTGTGTGTGGGAAAAAGGCCACTTCTTCCGCCATCAATTAGTTTCAAATTATCAGACATGGAATAAAATTTTATCAAATTGTATAGCAGAAACTTTTGTCACTGCAATGAATGAATTATTTGAATCAAATGTTACATCAAAAATTTGAGTTAGGGCTCAATGCATATTGAAGATTTTGATCTAAGGTTGATTTTCAGAGGACTAGATTTCGAACTAGAATTCTATGGTCCTGAAGCTGAAATTTTATCACCAAACAATTAAGTTCTTGAATTTAAGGGATGGAATAATTTTGTATTAAGGAAATTAACATTTCATTGATTTTACTTCAATAATTAGTTTTATTGGGTTCCTTCGTTTGTTTGCATCTCGTATTTCACCCTTTCGAATATCAGAGGTTAGAAATTAGAACCATAAATATTTCCGAACCCTATTCTTTGACTAATTTCAAAGTATAAATTATTCACTTATTTATCATAAATTTTTAATATAATCTAACGGAAATGTATAGTTATAAAACCAGAATCTAATTATATTATTAAATATTTTGAGAAAATTATTATAAACTCATTTAAATTTCATATGAATAAAGCTCATATTATGGAAATTAAACATTTATGAGAACATGAAGAATAATTTCAATTAAAAGAATTCAAATGGTCATAAAACCACACCTACACAACAACTATGAAATTTATTTAGAAATGAAATTATAAATCTATTATGATTGATATTTTAATGAAAAAGAGTCCGTATGGAATCACTTTCTAATCGTGAGTCATAAAGCAATGAAATTTAATTATTTGTTTCTAATACGTAGGTGGAAAATATGTAAGTAGGAAAAGATTTATCTTTAGACGTATTTTAATTACTTAGAGTATTTTTTTGAAACCTCATTGATATTTAATGATGTAATCATTTAATGCAAGTATTCCCTCCCATTTGGATAAAATCCTCAAGGAACAGCAAAATATTAAATAGGTAGACACTTAAACATGCTTGGAGAAAATGGAAGGGAAAGAAGCATGATTAGTTATTACAACTAAAATGAGAAAAATTACATTATGTTATTGTAAATAAGAAATGCTATTTTTAACAATGACAAAATATGCATTCGTTGTATAAAAAGTGATTCATTTTTTATTGGTAACAAGGCAATTCTTGTGCATCACGAAGTACAAAGCAAGGCTTGCAGAAGTGGAAAAAACAACTGCATACATAGATAAAAACAGATAAAAATAAAGATATGAATAACAGGGAAAAAACAAAGTAAAAGAACAAGACTAATTAAAAACTGAAGCAGCAAAGGCAATAAACTTACAGAATGAGAAAAAAGCCATTTTGTGATCGACCAAAAAATGAAGCGGAGGTGGAAACTTAATATTATATGAATTGATGTCCACAATAATATCCCTTGTCACTTTAGTCATATAGGAGCAGTCAAAAAGCAAATGTTCGACATTTTGAAATCCACCCACACTGCAAGAGCACTGATCAGTATGCGATAATCCAAGTTTCTTGAGATAGTAGTTAAAATTACCGCGGTCAGTTGAGAAATTTTGTTAAATGAAAATCACTGAAGAAATGATTATTCTTTAACCTTTGAAAAATTGTCAGGAAAAATATTTTAGTTAAAGATGCAGTTGATGAATTCTGGAACAGCTCATTTCCGAAGAGGATGACAATTCCGTGATTCTCATTGTGAATGTGATATTTGGGGGTGCTCACTGGATTGATCCAGTGATGTTTACCTTTGTAGCTTTCTTTGCAAGCCAATCGGCTCTTTCATTCTCTAAAATGCCAAAATGACTTCGGACATTTTGTTAAGAGAGCCATTATGAGTTTATTAAAAAAAATACCTCACCTACATAACGCAGAGAACAAAGAACACAAAAGAAAAGAGAATACCTGAAGGTATTATTTTCATGTAAAAAATGTTAGTAATATCCTATTTTTAACAGAAAGAATCTAAGGATTAAAATAAAACTGCAAAAGCGGTCTCCCTGAAACTTTCTTGCTGAATCTATAAGTAAAGACTTATCCACCTTTCCTCCTCCCCATATATTTGTGGTCTTTAGGTAAGGCCACAAATGCCTTACATGCCATTTGTGAGCAACAGTTACAAAATATATATCTTCTGCACAAATATAGAACTTTTATTGAATCTAATTTGAAAATATGTATTTTCTACACCTTTTTGCTGGAACGAAAATTTGGCACGAATTTACTGCTTTAGATATAACATAACGCCATCCTGTGCTTCAGGTGCCTATAACATAGTGCCTAACCAGTAGATGAACACATAATGGAAAATAGAAAAAGTTAAAGAAAATTGTTAAAAGAAAGAAAGACACGACAAACTATCCAGGTATCTCCTGAGAGAATCCTATCGGTGTCAAATCCTACAAGATTGTATTCAATTTTTGGGGAAGTAATAACTAAATGGATGGGACACGAATACTTAAAAGAATGGTAACTATAGGTTGAACTTACAGCGAAATGAGATTATTAACTGAAAATGAAAAAAAAATCATAAATTATAAGTTATGCATTTATGAATTATTACATTTCCATGCTTGAAAAAATACAAACTGACAAACGGTCAACTGTTTGACATTTTTGATTAAAAACCTGATATTTGTATTTTGGACACAAAACTTTTGTACCAAATTTTATATATCTTGCTCTTTGAGTTTTGTAGTTGTAGAGTACTCAAACAACTGGGTAAAAGACTTCCTGTGTCTAAACTTGTTTGAAAATTTCACAGATTAAAAATTTGTTAGTAATTCAATTTATCGAATTTCAACCTTCATCCTCAAATTGAATTATCAAATGAGACTGATAGTCAAAAAGATTTACTGACATGTTAAAAATTCTGAAATTATGAGTTTCGGATTCAAAGATGTCTGAAGCGTGCAGATTCGTCAAAATTACAAGTTCGGGTTTAATGATGGTTACAATAAGTACTATATACTACGTAATTGAAAAAGCAAAATATAAAATAGACATAAATGTCTACCTTTTAAATAAATGCTAAGTACAGAATTTCTGGACGGCGTCCTGGCATGGGGTACATCTTACCCTTAAGTTGAGCTTCTCGGATTAGAATCCCGGTTTGGACATGGTTTTTTTGTGTTCTATCTGTGAGGTGAGTGAATATACCCTTACTCCCCTTGTGAAAAGTTGTTGTGCAAGCGAATGCGATGTATGAAGTGGATAATTCGTACACTTAATCCTATTTGTCGTTACTGAAAAAACAAGAGACGCTCACTGGGCTTCAATCGCTGACAGATAACTGTCAGCGGGCGTTGTAAACTGCCATAAGTCACAACACTACAACTGATTTTATATCCAGGTCAGATACTGATCTGCTGGTAACATTCCTTGAAATTTAATTGGGAATAAAAGCAGATTATAATTAAAAAAAGCCAATTTTTATTTTGTCTTTCTTTTAGCATACTGATGTTTATTTTAGTGTGATATGATACAAAATGGGCTGAAAGAAATCTAAAAAAATCTTGATTATAACTGAGTAGTGAGAAAATGACGGTTGATGGAGATAATTTCAAACACGAAAATAAAATTATATTCTAATGATTATCTGGTGTAATTGTGCTGAAAATCGTTGACAAACAAATAATGGTTTTATATGTTTTTCTCTGCATGCAAAGAGTCTATTCGCACTAAATCGAAATTCCTCAACAATATAGTAATTCAGTTGCCCCTATCTTTTATTATTTATGAGGAACAGTAATTACACTTTTTGCCACCAGATGGCTCTGTACGATGACATTATGTAGAGTATGATAATTTAATTAAACATGAACACCAATATATTGTATGAACACCTGAATATATTGTATGATGAACGTGTCACAAAAACTACTGAATATGAGCGGTAGCTTTGAGAATAGGAAAAAACAAATATTGTATTTTGAGAAAAATGTATTAGAAAAAAAATATATTGTTTCATCTGAGCATTTTACCTCACATTCCAAATATTCAACTTTCTTTTAATGTAATCACTTGTACTATTTTCTTTCTTTCTTTCTTTTTTGCTTGAAAATTAGAGAAATTATTTATTTTATTGTGTTTTCTTTATCGAGAAGTTTCTTTCCATTTTTTTGTGGCAGCTAGATTCTATACTTAATTTTTCTCTTTTTTGATTTTACCTTTATTCAATAGTAGTATAGTTACACATATTAAAGAAAATTTTACTTGAACAATTGTCTTCTTTAGTGCTTTATTATACTATTATTTATCCTGCCAATGTTTTAAGGTTTACTATTATACAGGTATTTATTCCACAACTCTGAATTAGATTATACCTAAAATCCAAATTAAATATTCCAAAACCACTATATAAGACTACTTCTATAAAGATAAGACGTTTTACCTTTCTAAGAATGCGCAATGTTTCTGTATCTAACATTAGTATTAGTTTTTACTCTACTCCGATAATGATTTATTAGCAGATTTTGGATACCTTCTTTTATCATATAATTTACGATTATTTTAGAAAAATAGAATGATAATGAAAATTTAAAAACTTAAACATTTAAAACTGTTACTATTTGAAAATTTTTAAGCTTCAAATATTTCTACAAATTCATACAATCTAAAAGTAAATGTAGATTTATGAATATAATTAATAAAGAAATTCAAAATGAATTATTTTCAAAATGAAATACTTTCTAGTTTCTCATAAAGATAGCCTTTTCACATACTTTTCATTTTCAAATTTTAAGAGTTTTAAAGGATAGCTTTTGTACGAACCAGATAAAGATAAAATTTGATAACTTTGTGGATAAGAGGCAGATATTTTATTGATATAATTAGTAATATCATAAAACAAATATGTTTTTAACTTCTGGATTATAATTTATCTAATAAGTGTAAAGTCTTAACAATATTCAAAATTACCGTGAAGATAAGAAGTTTCAAATTTAAACAAAAAGAAGTTCGCAATCGTAATGAATTTAGCACAAAAGTAGTTTGGAAACCTGTAAATAATATTTAATGGTGTAACAAATTATTTTCCAATATACATCGATAAATCCAAGTATAAATATTAACGATTATTATATAGTAAAAACAAGACATAAAAGAATCTTTTAAATTACATATAATGCATTGTTCAGAATCAAATTGCTACTACTAATCTGAGGAACATTCATACACCTCAGAGATGGTACACAGAAGAACAACCATACCCTAACCGAGAATCGAACCCGGGATGCTTAGATCACGAGGAAGAAGAGCTACCTCTGTGCCATGATGCAGGCTCAGTCAGATTTGAAAAAAAAATTATTGATAAGCTAATAGTCTCTCTCTGTATGTATAAAAAAACTCATCATTTCTGCAATCAAAACTGATAGAGTTATGAAATTTTGAATATTTATATTTTACATATTTTTATTCCGTTTCACTGTCTACCTAAAAGAAAATTAGTCAATAAACGAACGACTCCTTCTCGAGGTGATTGTCGAAATGGCTTAAAATAATGAAATTAAGAGCTTCGTTATTCTCAATTTTAATCGTAGAATACTGTAAATCATTTCATTTAAATATTGATGCCCAAAAAGCACCACACAATGAAAACTAAATACTGTATAATAATCTGTATTTTATAATTTTTAAGCTGCACATTTAATGGATCATTCAAAATGGAAGGTAATTTTTCATATCATTTAAAACAATCTCACAATTTAAAGTATTTGCTAATCTTTAACAATTTAGAATTTTGACTTTTGGCATGCAATTGGAGTCAATACCATGTTTAAATGTCTCAGAAGGAAATAATGTATATCACATACATCTATATCAATAACACATCTGAAAAAAAAAAGACATCGATTTATTTTGATAAACCGAGATTTCTTATTGTTATCAACTCTATTTATCAAACTACGATTTTTGTTGATTTTGTTGATTTATTGGATTTCTACTTTTTTATTTACTTGTTCTTATTAATGCTTTTGTAGGTTTTAAATGCTCCCATATATATATTTTGCGTGACAAACTTTCATTAAAATTTTTTTCAAACTTATCGATAATATGAGATAGATAATTCCCAAAGCTTTAAGCAGTGCCATTATTGAATCATGTTTAAGGAATAAATTAATCAATAACTTGCACTATATTATTATTTTATAGACAAAGAGGTTTTCGATAAAATATTATATTAATACTTTTGGAATTCTTAACATAAGTCTTTCCCTTTTCTGCTATGTTTTGAGCGATGTTTTATTATTTATATATATATATATATATATATATATATATATATAT